>QWTY01012814.1:0-17101 GCA_008033365.1 Pseudorectes ferrugineus
TCTTACGGCCTCTCCTTCCCTCCGGTGACAATGAGCCCGTCCCGCAGAGTCGTGTACATGGTGAACACTGGTCCTGTGTGAGCTTTGGCCACCAGCCTGACCAGGAAATGATCCTTCCACACGTAGACATCTCCATTTATGGCACCAGTGAACGTGAGGTTATTCTGCAACAGACAGCAGCAATTGGTACAACAGACATCTCGGCGTTTTTGTTCAGCTTCAAGTAAAATTCTTTAAATTAAATTTAGAAGTCATTAACGACCATGCTAGACTGTCACCACTGGTGGTATCACTGGCATGTGTCACACCAAATACCATCAGCAGAAAAAATGATTCCCAAAATACCAGATCACAGTTTAAGTTAAACAGCTAAATTACCAGCAAAGTAAAAAAAATAAAAGCCAGGGCAGTAGGTGTGCACAGAACTTAATAGAAGACATTTACCCAACTGCGCTCAGGAAATTTAAGGAAGGATCTCAAGGTGCACAGGTTTTAAATCCACATTTCACTAACAAGTACTGCACTGGATTTCAGCAAAGAAAACTGATCCTTGCAGGTTTAATACAAAGGTAACCTAAAATCCTGTAGCAGGTAATTGGAACTCACTGCTCCGAAGGCAACAGAAAGCATGGTTTGCATTTTGGCATCTTCCATGGAACCAATGACTCCTTTCTTGTAGAGCAAAGCGCTGCCAGCCAAGGTCCAGAACTTCATGTGCTTGACCCCCACAGACACGAATTGAGTATCGGAGTCTGGGCGGAACTCCACAACAAAGATCCTCTCCAGGTGTCCACCCCTGCTGGCAACTTTAGCCCCTGGTTTAATTAGGAAAGGATAAAAGTAAAGCTGAATTTACCTGAGCAATTAAGCTCTGATATGATTTTATCAAGTAAATTGAGCTGGTATTGGATTAGAGATCTGTGTCCCAGATGCTGAAAGCTGCAAATCCCAACACTATTTAGTGTATCAAACATCTTAATGCAACCCCCAAGGTCCCTGGTTATTCCATTGCATCCCACAGATTCAGGAAATGCAGATTTAAGGCCTTCATAGCACAATCTGTCTCCTGGGTCAGTGAAATAACAGAGAAATGTTGGATATCATCTGGTGAAAAACGCACAGGGACGCACTAATGAGCTGAGGCACTTTTTCTCTCCCCTCCACCATTTCCAAAGATAATTCTTTTCTGGAAATAACTTCCCAAAGGCCTATCTCCATCATAGTATTTCAAGTGTT
Organism: Pseudorectes ferrugineus; assembly: GCA_008033365.1. Classification (NCBI taxonomy): domain Eukaryota; kingdom Metazoa; phylum Chordata; class Aves; order Passeriformes; genus Pseudorectes; species Pseudorectes ferrugineus. The sequence goes on from QWTY01012814.1 coordinate 1,237, forward strand.
TTAGGAAAGAAAAGGAATAATTTTCCTTAATTTCATGTAATTTTACGTTAAGCATCATTCTTTCCTTAATTTCCACTTACAATAAGTGTTTAAAACTTATCTTCTTGTTTTTAGCCCTTTGCCATCTTTACCTGATTAACTGGGATACTCAGAGTGAGGACACAGAAGTCCAAAGACTTGAAAGGCAAAGCCCATCATTGTGCACAGCTCTGCTAGGCTGAAGGAACACGATTTCCCCCTGGTTTTTACCTTCCTGCCACCTCCACACGGTGATGGTGTGTTCTGGGTCGACTCCCACTGACACCAGAAGTTTGCCAGTGGCACTGAAGTTCACATAATTGACCCCTTTGGTGTGGAAGCAGCGCAGCATGGAAAGGGTTTGCTTGCTCATGGCATCCCATATATGAATTGTGGGGGTTGTACCTGTGGGCAGAGAGAGGCATTAAAAGAGAATTAGTTCTGGAAAGCTTCAGTGCAAACCAGGCATTTTTCAAGAACATTTAACCTGAACAGACATTAGTTGGGGGGTTGGATTTGTTTGAAGATTAGCACTACTGGAAAACAAAGAGAAATCAAAATAGCTTGCAAAACACAGGGGGGGAGTCATTGTAGTCCATGAAGTCAGACAAGTTCTAAAAGAACAACATAACATTCATGAAGAGCCTCATGCAAAAGGAATTGCCTGCAGATGTTTCACTTGTATCCATGGTTCACACAGATACAACGAGGCAACATGGAACTCGTACAGGACTCTGCTAAATTCACAAACAAATCAGCCTTACCTGGGAATTCTGTCATGTCACCTGCATTGTGAGAGCAATGGCAAATGAGGAAGCACCAAGGGAAAACAATAGGTGAAATAAGTCATGTGTCTCGTGCTGAAGTGCCAGCATCAGCACCAGAAGGAAAACAAAATTAAAAACTTGGAAATGGATATGGATTAAATCAACAAAACAAATAAGCAGGAATATTGTTGAAGTTTTTTGGGTATATTGGCTTTTATACACAAATATTGCAACAATATTTAGTACTTTTAAGTTTTAAAAATGGTATCTAAAAGAAATGTAAAGGCATGCAGGTTTTAAAAATTATTAAATTCAAAAGTGAAGTGAATCTGTAGTCACACAAAGTATCAACCAAACTCAGAAGCACTGATCTCCTGGGGCCTAGGAAAAGGGCTTTCAGCATTTTCCATGGCACAGAAATCAGCACTTTGCACAGCTCTGGCACCACGTGCAGGTTTGGGTGCTCCCTCCACATTCCAGCTGAAGTGACTGTGCTCAGTACAGGCAGCAGAGGGTTTGTGTTTGTCACTGTGTTCACCACTATCCTTCCGTGCCCCCTGTAAATGACTCCTGTCCTCAAGTCATGGATTCCATTTTCCTTCTGGAATGGTCTGAGGAGACGTTCTGACCCCATTCTCCTCCATAAAGTTAATTATTCCAGCATTAAGCTGAAAGGCAACAGATCCTTCTCAAGGCTTGGGACAACTCATCCTGCATTCCCCATGCAATGTTTACTCCTGCAGAAGGTCCCGGGGAATCTAACAGGACTCTCCATGGAAATAATAAACACACAAAAACATATGGATTCCCAACTGTCCCCTGATATGTGTCTTAACTTCTGCTGAGATCTCACTCTCTTTCTGGCCTTTTCTGTACAGCTCCTGTATTCCTGCAGAGAAAATGATGCCCAGTGTATTCTCACTGCTAAACAGTGCCTTGGACACAGGAAGGAAAGAAGGAATTCTATAAATCAGATTATTGAGATGATTAGGCAGTTTATCAAATTTTGCCTTCTGAAATACGATTATGCTACAATGAACTCTAAAATCCAATCACTCCCAATCAGAGATGGAATTGAAATCATAACAAAACCCTGGAGTTTGATTGCTTCTTCAAAATCAAACAAAAAGTAAAATTCCTCCACAGAAAAGCCCCAAATAAACCAGTGCCCTGGTAACTGTGAGCAAAGCTTTGCCGTGGGGGTCACGTACCGATCTGGCTGGTGGCCACCACGTTCTTGTACTTGGGGTGCTGGTTCACCGTCAGGCACAGGATGTCGTCAGTGTGCTCCAGGTAGAAACTCTGGCTGCCTAATGACACCCAAACAGGACTTCAGTCACCACAGGACAGAGGAAGGGGCCACCACAGAAGCACAGACTATTTGGGCAGCTTGGTACTACTCTTTGGGGGGCGTGGGGGGCACTAATGCTGCCCATGGCTGCTCTGCTCTCATTCCCAGGCACCCTTCGCAAATGCCCTACAGACACATCCGCACAGAGCTGGATACAAAAGCAGTATTTGGGAAATTATCTATATATCCAGGGAATCAGCCCAAGGACAGCCTGTAGCCAGCATAACTGCAAGAAACACCAAAACTGCCAATGCAAAGCCCAGGTTTCCCAGTGAAATCCCAGTGAACTGAGGCAGTGAGTGGGAAGCCAAGTGGAAGCAAAGCCCTCCCAAGGGAATGGGCCCAGAAAGGACAGATGGGGCCATCCTTGTTTCCCAGCCCACAGGTCAGAAGCTGCACTAGGACTGGAGTCCCCAAATGCCACCAGATGTTACAGCTTTGCCCCCTGTGCCCCACCTTGGCAGCAGAGCTGCTGAGTGCACAGCTGGGACCATATGGGAAAAAATCAAGTCAAAATTCCTTTAACTCCTCTCTTTTCCTGTGAGACATGAAGTATACAGAGATGTTGATGCCACAACTTAGGGCCAGATACATTTTTGGTGTTTTTTCTCCTTTACATTACCCAAAAGGCAGGGAATATTTCTACCTCTTCCAAAGAGCAACTTGCTCAGGCTGGATTGCACCGGAAAGTGCCCTTCCCTGTTTGCTAAAACAACTCAAAATGAAATGATGGATGTTACAGCTCCTCACACTTTTGGGGGTACTGGTCACTTCACCAGCCAGGCTCTGTCCTGCTGGGAGAGAAAGCCATTCCCATGCCTTCAGCCACAGGATGAGAACCTGTCAGTGACACACCAGCCACCTATAGCGGGTTTGTGCTATTTACCAAGATGCAAAACATGGGAAAGTCATGGGAATATTAAAAAGTTCAGACTTCCAACTCCAAGTAGTGTTTCAAGTGGAATTACCAGTAGAGAGGTTTTGGACAATGCCTGCTGCAGCCGTGTGGAAAATAATGTCAGCACCATCGTTCAGGTAATGGAGGTTGTTGCGACAGTCAAATCCTCTGTATCCAAACACATGGTCTAAAGCCAGCTCCTGGTCCAGGAATACAAAAAGATTAAGAATGAAATGAAAGAAGAAACAAGGAGATTTCAGAGTCTGGACTACTTAAGAACGATTCTAAATTACACAACTACAGATATCTTGTAGGGGCAATAGAATAATAAAACAATAATTAGTTATCACCATTCTGCTCATTTATTGAGGCATTACATTATCATAGGCTATCAACAACCTTTAATTGGTTAACTAAAGCACTGCACTTATATTTTTATTTTTTTAATAATTCAGAGGGCTATAAATGCTCTGGTTCTGTATATTTCCATTCCAAACAGATACAACTCACAGAACAGGTTTGGTTTTATTGCTCTTCCCATCACAGTTTAATATTTATATAGGGTATCAGATATTTTAAAGGAGCTACTTGAAGAGTTTTCAAAAACCATTCTCATAAACTATCAAATTTCCACAGACCAAATTCTGATCTTAAAGTCCTTAAAGGAAGCCAGGGCAGGCTATAAGTAACTCTGTAATTAAGACATTAATCAGAGGTGTAATTGCAGCTTACAACGAGCAATTGCCAAGGAAATTTCCTCCAGGAACCCAGAATGGTTAATGGATTGTTGTTAGAGCTGCCTTGGAGCCCTGAAGCCAGACTTAATGACTGTCCCAAACACAAGCACAGCTCACTGGGAACAATCCCAATTAGCCACAGACCAAGTGTTGCAAATTGTCCACATGGGTCACAGAATATTCCTTGTTCTGCATATTATGTGGGAATTCAAACAAGTTGTTTGGGGAGAAAGGGAAGTTCCAAAGTCAATGAGCAAATTCCATCATTCAAAGTCCCACAAAGGATTTTTCCTGGGCCAAAGTGCTGGCCCTGGCTGTATTTCCCTTGGGATTGAGCAGTGAGCATGGGAATGAACACACTGTCATTGTACCTGCCCTTCACTGAGACACCAAACAGGGATGGATTTCACCCAGCCATGTTACTTTTAAAGAAATGAAAAAGATATTAATCCTGACCTCAACCAGTTTCTTTTTTTTGTTGACGTTGTTCTTTTGCAGTTTCTCAGGCTGAGGAGCAGCTCTGCTCACTGGTGGCCTGAAAAGAACATTTTAAAAAAAAGAGACAATCAATATGTTTGAAAGTAAAATACAACCTTCAAAACCACAGCATGTGTGAGCAGCAAATGGACAGAAGCCCCTGTATGAGCTTTTTTCAGAGTTGTAAAATAAACTGATTAAAATCCTGCACTTTTTGATAGAAGAGCAGAAACATTGATGTAGACTTTGCGGATGAGTGGCAGAACAAACAACCTTACACCATCCAAAAGACCCTAAAACATAATGATTTAAATCCATAGAAAAATCCTTGACTATGAAATGATGGTAAATTGGTGCTTTCAGAAATGATGTAAAGTAATTTCTGCAGCTGGCAGTTGACCTCTGCCCAGCCTTGCTTCTTCTGAGAAATACCATCCCAAACCTTGACACGGCTTCAATAAAATCTTCTCAAAATCGTATTAAAGATAAAATGGTTGCATTTAAATGCGCAAGTCATTCATCCAAGGGAATTTAGGAGACTAAGGCCGGAAAAGCTTTTTTATATAATTACAGTTGCTAAAAGTAGCTAAAGAGAAAAATGCAGAACACAGGCTGAGACAAAATCTGATGTGTGCAAATGGTCTGTAAGGCCAGATAACCTCTGCTGCTGCTATTGATCCTGCTGGGAAAAGAGGGACAGAGCTAAGGGGAGCACTTGGAAAGCATTCCCAGAGCTTATGATTCCAGAAAAATGTGACCTTGCTATTACATTCCATACGCTGTGAAATCTGTTCCTGTCCTGAAACTGTAACTACTAGTAATTCCCATTTTGCAAAAAATTAACTGGAGAAGAATGAAATCCCTTTTGTGTATAGGGAGCTGCTTTTTCTGGAGCCGGATTTTTCATGGAAGGTGTTAAAGGCACGGTGGGGACTGAGCACTGTGGGAATGAGCAGCAGGAAAACCTGAGCTCTGAGACAGAGCAAAGCTGGAGGTAACCAGTCTAACCCACTTCTCAGACACACCAAGGACCAACAAGCACATCAGCAGGTGACCCGTGACACGAAGAAAGTGGAAGAGTTACCTTGATCCCCTTGTAAGCAGCAAATAAAGCCAAGCAAGAAACTTAATAGAGTTTAGGTGTCACTTCTGAGCACAAGACTCATGCACAAGCACTTCCAGAGCGCAGCAGTCATTCCTTGGGCACAACACATGCTATCCAAGCATGCCAGCAAGAACTAAAACAGAAACCAAAGAGTGCACCAGTCCACAGACCCGGAAACATCGCACCCAGCATCCCTGGGCAGACTCGGAGCTAAAGATCCTACGGGATGGAGGGGAAAGGGAAGCTGCATCCAAGCTTCCTGTACACTTTGCACCAGAGCAGAACGGGATTCCACGGTTGGTTTATTTTCAGGAGCCTGACAGAGAGGGAACTGGTAGGAAGCGGACAGTCTCCTAAGCACTGCTGAGATCGCACACAATGGATGATTGTTCTCTATCCCAGTCAGATGCAATTTAGCCCACAATGGCTGTGGGGAAGCCAAGTCACTCCCAGGACAGCCCGTCCTGCCTTGTCCACAGGGAACAAGTACCTTTATTTCCTCGGGAAGTGGTCACTCGAGTCCCCTGCGGTGACCCTGGGTGGAGCAGGACTGAGCAGCGGTGCTGTCACGAGCAGGGAAGGGGCAGGGTAAGTTATTACAAAACTTAATTGTCTTACAAAAGAAATTCATTATTTCATTTCAGCCCAGATTTATGAGGGCCTCTGAATTGGCACTTAGAAAAATAATTGTTTTCTTGTATGCTTTTTTCTGTTTTAGTGTCATTTCAAACTGGATCATTTCCACATTTCTTTACCTAGGAACATCAAAGGTTATGACAAGAGCAAGCCAAAATACTTCATGAAAGCAAGAGAGCACTACCACTGTGACATGCTTGATAGTCACTAGATTGTAAGCATGAGGCTTAATTTGGAGACACACACACACACAGATACTTTCATAGTTACCTACTCACAGCACACACAAACACAGACGTTGTGTGCATTCATATATACATAGCCATGTATATATACACACGTGTGCATTCACTGCCTCATCACTATCTTAATAAAACAAACAGAAAGCAGCACATTTTTTACATTTTCAGAAGTCATTTCACTTTTAACAAGCCTGTGACTACACCTAATTTGTTTTGATACAGAAAATGACACTGCCAAGACAAGAAATTTGCACTGTACAAACGACATCCCTTTGCCCTGCTGGACCTGTGCAACCTGCACGGCACATTCCCAGCAATCCAGGCCTTTGCTGGGCTCCCCATCAGTACTTACTTGACAATTCCCTGCCTCCAAAGGACAGCAAGTTAAAACATAACACAAGCATTAACGGTTTCTTTGCAGCAATGTAATAAAAACGTGCTTAGATTACGTTATGGGATGGAGGAGTTCCGGGAAAGATAAGACACAGTCAGACATTAGAGGGTTTCAGTTCTTTGGGTACTGTGAATACAGCAGAGAAGATTTCTGTTACTCATGGCAATCTCGAGGATGTTCTCACAGAAGTACACGCAGTTGTCAGTCAGGGATAGAACTCCAGATCCACACTGACAAAACCTCAGCACCACCTTCATGCAGAAATGTGAAAAGGTGTGACTGAACATTCCCTCCAGCCACGGAGGGAGAGGAGCCCAAATCAGGGGTGGGATGAACAGGCAGCACCAGGATGGAGAACAACAGGTGGACACAACAAGAGCTGGGCTGAGGGGAAGAGGGAATGGGGTTTTTGGAAGAGTGAGGCACCTTGAGGGAGGAAAGAGATGGGATCTTAGAGAACAGAGCCAAACTATGGGGGGGGAAAGTTAGATTTGTTTAGATGGAAAATAAAGGAGAGAAAAAGCAGATCAAAAACTGTTTTGATAAATTCTGTGGGACAGGGGGATATAACCAACTTCTGTTTCCAGGGCACAGGCCATCATTGCTGTCTGGCTGGAGATGCTGTCTGCAGTGGGAATAAACTGAGGAGAACACAAACATTCTGCTCCAAGGCCAGTGGGAACAGCAAGGGAACTCCAGAAGCAGCAGCACGTGAAAGGGGCCAACAAGGTCTGGAGCAGGGAGAGATGGACAGGAGTGTCCTGCCTCCCAGAAGGTGACGGGCTGAGCCAGCAGGAACAGGTAGGGAAAAGCTTAGAGCCCAAAAGGGAGACTGACATGGATTTACATGGCTGAAAACTGGAGAGGGAACACACTTGGATCTACACAAACATGAGCAGGACTGCTCCTGAGAAGAGAAAGCAAGGTTCAAGGAGAGGCGGGGTGGTAGGGTTGGGCTGGGCAACAGAACAAAAATCCAAGATTTAAAAAATATACTGTTCATTTCAGAAAAAATGCAAAAGCAGCTTTAAAAGCTGCCCTTCACCAGTGACAGGAGGGGACTCCCAAGTGCCCCCAAAGTGCTGCAAAATTCCTTGAGCTTTTTTTAATCCCTTCCTAGAGAAGGGATTAAAAGATTTTGGAAATTCCAAACCCTTGGATTTTCCCATCCCAACATACACAGGAGTTTTACAAACAACTTTTCCTGCTGTTACTTTTTCTTAACACTTTGTAGCTACCATAGGACAACAAAAAGAGTAGGATTCAACATGAAAATATCCTACTCTCAAATACAGCTGATCAAAGCAAAGCTCAAACAGAACTAGAGAGAAACATCAGTGGCAAACTAAATTATTTTTTACAAGCACTGAAAAAGCCTTACATGGTTATAATACTTATAACTTCACGTCTATGCTGATGCACTCTTTAAAAAAAGAATAATCAAAAAAATTCAAAAAGTACTGCAGGACATATGGTGGGGCCAGCCATTGTCACAGCCTGTCAGGGCAGCTGGTCACTGCATTCCCAGGTCATTCCAGCTCAGTGTCCAGGGAAACGAGCACTACAGCAATTAGGAACGAGGGCAATCACTTTGGAATGAAACCTGAACACCTTGGGAAGTTGTTCCCTAAACAACTCCTGTACCACAGACTGGCCCTGCTGCACCAGGACCTGCTGTCCCTCACACTCTGGACTCTCCGGACACGCTGTCCCTCACACACTGGAGGAACAGAGTCTTTTCCATTTGTTTTGTTATTCCCTGCAGAAGATCTAGCATGAAGAAGCTGTATTGTGTAAATAAAAACACTGAACCAGTCATACATGGCAGATCCTCCCTCCGCATGACAAAACATGAGAAACATGGCTTTTTCCATCAGCCCTGGACTACCTCCCAAACAACAGCCCTCAGAAAATCTGAATATTTCACATCACCCTCAGTGCAGACAGCACTCAGGTTCAGAGACAGAAATGTTGGAAACACGTGGCAACGTTGGCATCCCTCAGTTCCACCCCCCGAGTGTCACACAAACGGAGAAGACCTTTGGGCCAGCTCTGTGCTGACCTGTGGGAGCAGTGAGATTGACTCTAAGTTCAGCTGCTTGGCAGAGACTGACAAATACCAGTCACAATGTGTACAAGCCTTGGGGACAACTGGGATGAAACCAGCAGGCTGTCAAATGCATTTAGGGTGCATTAACTTGACATAATGCTGTTGAGAAAGTAAAAGTAAATATTCCAAAGGATGCTCCTCATTTTCAAAGAGTGGTTTTCTACCGGAATAAGCCCTAAGTTATTTTCTCCACCCCAAGGATGTGTTTTTCCAGATACATTTTGAATAGTCCCCACCTACACATAAATACAACACAGATTCACACTCATAGCTTTTGCACTGCACCCACAGATGTGTGTGTGTAAAGGTGCAGGAACCAAGGCTGTAACCATATGTCTAATAATTCACTTTATGGTGCAAAGGCTTGTGGGGGCTATTTTGAAAGCTTATATAAGTCAGTCCATGTTGTTTTAGAGAAATAAATAATCTAAAGAGCAACATTTGAAGAGAAAAAAATCCAAGATCTTTAACTTTTCATCTTTACCAGGACATATGATTACACATGAGGCAAACACCACGATGGGAGACCAGGCTCTGAGGTGGGTGGTTCATGGAGAGTGAGACAAGCCAGGATGCTGAGAAAACAGAAAACCAGACAAACATGCTAATGCTGCTTTTTGTTTCCTACACATTCCACCTGCTTTGAAGGAGTTCCCATCACCAGGGTTCATGTGGAGTCATGCACATTGAGCTAAAGGAGAGCTGCAGATGCAGGGGGTGTGTTAGGGGTTAGTAGGAGGCCAAATGCAAACAGGTCTTTGCCTTTGGGATTAGTAACATAAGTACAATCATCAGCAAGCTCATGTTACTTCTCATCATATCAACTCTTGGTTAAAATGGTCCCAGTTCAAAAACTGGCCCTTTTCCAAAATAGCACAATTCCTCTGTGACACACAGCAGAGCTTACAATTGTCCTGGATTGTCTGGGACAGTCCCACCAGTGGCCAGGGTGTCCCGAGGAGTGGGAGCGCCGCGCTGGGAGCTCCCACCCCGCGAGACTGCTCCTGCAGCCCCTCTCGAGGGCACCCCGCTCCTGCACCACGGGCACGGCAAGGGGTGCCAGCCAGAGGGGCAGAGAGGGAGAGAAGGGTAAGGGTGGGTGGGGAGGAGAGGAGGGAAGACACGGAAAGGGAGAAGAAGAAAAACAACAAGGTTGGGGAGAGGAGAGAGAAACAACAATCGATTAATGATCTTAACCAAACGCACCAATACAACTGCACGACATTTTAGAACTGGCCCTCAGCCTCAAGTCTCCTGTCACTTTGCCATCCTAATGCTGCAGCTGCTGATGGAGACAGGAAATGTTGGATTCACCCAAAAATATCAGGCCATGATTTGATTCAAATCCTGCAAATAAAATCTATCACGTAACTTCTACACTCCTCCAAGATACTTGCAGAATCACGATTATTTTAATTACATTCGAGTTAGACAGGAAAAATAAATTTCATAACGGGCTCTCCTTTTCTAAGGGGAAACCTTATTATTACTCCTAAGTTTGTACAAATCATGGTACAGTTCAGCTCCCAACTCTACACTTGCAATCTTCTCAGGAGTCCCATCACAGTTCCCAAGACCAAACTCTTCCTGAATTGAACAATGATTTGTTATTTCTAGAGAAATAATGTACTCGGAGCTTTTCAGATTCACCACTCTCTATTAGAGAAGCACAGAGTTCTACAAGCTTATTCCAGCAAACAGAAAGATTAAACAGATGGACCTGTCTCATAGGTGCCACATGGCACCTTTAAAGCATGTTTGATTATGTAAGCTGGAAAATAACTTCAGCAACAGTTTACCCTCTATGTATTACTATTAAAAGAAAAATCCCCGTGAGCTCGAAGCCGTTGCCCCCAAGGAGCAGCTCAGAGCAGCAGCCCCAGCTATTCCTACTTCTTGCTTAAACCAGAAACTTGCTTTTTCTTTTTTTTTTTTCCATTCTTTAATTTTAACTCGCTTAATTCCAAGTTTCTTGTCACTACACCTTCACAATTTTTCCTTTCTCAGATCCACAATGAAAATACAGCAAGGGGGACACTTCCAAGATCCTCACTGCATGTTGCAGTGAAGCGGGCCAGCAGTTTTCCAGGCCTTGGGATTAACTCACAGTTTCTGTCCTAAGTGGCCTGCCAGCTTGTCCCATAGTTCCAGCACGGGGACAGTAAGTTACAGCAAGGCACCAATGCCAGAGTATTCAGTGCACAAAAGCCATTAAGTGCACAGTCACTGGGGTCTTCAGACACACATATGGCACAATCACAATGGGAAAGATTTGGAATATTTCCTCCAGAAAATCTTCCTCCTCAAAAGCCTAAGAGGTTTCCCCACATGCCTGCCTGAAAGAGAATGGAACAAATCCTCTGGGTTCCCTTCTTCAAACCTGGAGGGACTGGGAGAGCTCCTTCAGCTGTGCCTTTGGCAGAAAATCTAAAGCTTTGGGAGCTGCCTTCAAGATTCCTTGTTGCCACTTCACTCAGCCCTGTGCACGGAGATTTCAAGACTCCACAGCCTCAAGACCTGCCGACTTGGGACTTGATGTCCCTGAACATTTAGGATTTCCCTGAACACCAACAGTTGAATACTTGCAGACTTTCCATATCACCTGGCTTGATCGACTGTCACTTCAGACCCCTGGAGGTGCAAAGAAAAGCCAGCCCAGGGATTTCAGAAGTTTGTCATGGGCAGACAAACCCTTTTCCAGTTGCTCCATTCTTTTGTGTTCTCAGAAGAGATGGAATCTGGCACAGCTACGAAGCTTCCCTCATATTTCATACGTCTTCCGAGAGAAGTCAGCTTTAGCCTGAGGCACTCACAACTGGAAGTGCCAAGATTCTGCAGGAATTGTGCACACATTGTACCACTGTGACCAGGAATCTGGTCTTGCAGTAGCCAACACATCAATCCCATCTTACTGCACCCAACACACAGCACCTTTCACAGCTTAAGGCCCTATCCAAGCACAACACCCTCAGAAAGCACAGTTTTTCTGGCATTTCACCATAAAGTTCCTGCTTCTGATTATCTCGCTATAAAGTCTCACTATTTATATTTATCCCCTGAAGAAAGGGAAGTCAATTTATCTTTGCCTAATGTGTGACATATGAAAATTATAGGATTTGTTGTCAGATTTATCAAAACAGCAAATTCCAAATACCAAAGGTGTGATTGTACTGAAGCAGCTGTAATTTAAAAAGAACATAAAAATGTTCACAAGAGCTGTGACTCTCAAGCAGAAAAGATGGCAAGGACAGTGATAAGGGTTTATTTTTAACCTAGCTTAGAATGAAGCACAAAACTGTTGATAACACAGAGACAGCGAGAAGAACAAAGATAGGGAGAATGTTAAGACATTTTTTGCTTTTTACTCTCCTCAGTCCAGAACCTGGGGATATAACATGGGATAGGTTATTCCCTTGGAATGCTATTTTCACGTGCAGCCATTGTGAAGGGACTGTTCTAGAAGTCAGGGGCAACCTCACTGCAGAGGAGGTGCCTCCCCATTTCACCAGCCACCAACAGAGTGGGAGGTGTGGAAACACTGGAGCAATTCCAGCTTCCACAGGGCTTTGTGGTGCTGGATGAACACAGCCTGCCCTCCCTGAGAGGGGCTGAGGAGGGGGACAGGCTCCGGAGCCTGTGGCACCACACGGCACAGCCATGGATGCAGAGAAGGGAGGTTTCCCAGGGACCTGAAGGGTGATTTTTCACTCCTGGACTGGAAATGGTGCTGAAAAGCTGCACAAGACACTGATGCTCTTGCTCAAACTGTTGGTAATTCATGAGTACAAGACATTTTTAAGCCCAGCTTAATCTGTCAATTAAACTCACTCTACAGCTGCTTTTGCATCATCAAAGCAGAATAAAACAGCTGGAGGGTACAAGGGTTTCTGGTGTGAAGCATCTGGGCATTGTGTACCACTGGCACTTATTATTCCTATAACAATTTAGCAACTCACCCGAAATAAAACAATAGTTTTCCTTTTTTAAACTCAATTTGCAAACATTTATGTTTACCAGATGATACACAATGCTTTTTTATAGAAAAATGGAGGAACAAACTCTTTATTTGGGGAAAAGAGATATTCTTAAAAGAAAGGGAAAAGAAAACGTTATGGTCCAACATTTCATTGTAAAAATCACTGACCCTCCTCCTGCATGGTATTAAGACATTGTGATGAAAAAAAAATGGGTGCAACATTTTTCTTCTTATTGTTCATAAACCCCCATTTCACACCCAATTCTCCTATTTTGCACATTTACTGAGCAAAATGATTAATTACTTTCTGTCCAAAAGGTTCAGCACTGCATTCTTTGAGAGCTTTAAAGACAGAAACTTATTTTTCCAAGGCTTGCATGAGATTAGGAAGTATTCGTAACTGCATTTTCTTTCTTGCAATAACAGAACAACTAAGCTGAAATTCTTTCTGGGTTAACCCACAGCAGTTCTTTGTGCCAGTGCCCAGTGTGGGGGCAAGAGCAAGGAAACTCCTGAGAAAAGAATGATCACTTCTAAGAAAATATTCTATCGAAAGAGACAGAATGGATTCACAGCTGAGCCATCAACTGGATTCACAGGTAGGGATTTACTGCTCCAGATTTTGAGGGGGAATGTACTTTACTGGTTATAGATGCTCTTGTTCTGTCCCATCAGATTTTACCACCTCCTCCTTTAGGTCTGTGTTTCACTGGACTCACCCTCTGTTCTTAGCTCTTACCTCTTTTCTTTGCTGCCCTGTTTCCCCTTCCAGCTAATTTTCTTTAGAATGTTTCAGCCTAAGGCCAGTGTGTGCCATGGGAAATTCCAGCTTTAACAGTGACAACCCAACACAATCACAAGTGACTGAAAACCTTTCAATAAAAGCACCACCCAAAGCCTTAACTACAAAATATTTACAAGCTTACCACTATCACAAGTGCTCTGCTGCAGACACACACTAGTTAGGAGAAAATATAAATGCTCACGTGAACAGCAGAAAAGAACACAACACTCATAGATGTGTTATATACACGTTTTTCTCCATGATATTATCATTTTGTACTCTGTGATTACCATTTTAAATATTATCTGGTGAATTTTTAACTTCCTGTCTTATTTGTAAGGACTAATTTTAGTTGAATGAAAATAGATGCAAAAGGGCACAATGTACACTTGGAGCAGAAGCCGTTGTGGGACATACCTCTCTTCCACTGACACTTCCTTCAGCTGCTGGTGGGGCTTTGTGCCTTCCATTTCTCGGATGCTCACTGCATAGATCTTAGTGGTGTAGTCAATTGCTTTTTCTCTTGCAACATCACTATCATAACCTTAGAAAAATAAAACACAGCATAAAACAAACTATCCTCGTTTCATAGTGGGAGAGTAGAGAACAAGAAGATCTGCACCAATAAAAGGAAGGAAACAAATCCTACCAAGCTCTCCTTACATTGAAATTTAGCAAGGCAAAGCTGCAAGTTAAATGCCTGTGTGAATCTCTGATTCAGGCTGGGAAGACTGAATTAAATCCTCTTTACCTCCATCTTCTTCTGCATCTGTGTCTGACTCTTCACTGTCCACCAGCTTGCTCTCCTGAATGCCCAGGAATTCCCTGGTCCAGATCATGAGCGCGGTGTCGGCGCCGCCGACGGTGAGGAGCACGGAGTCGTTGTGCAGCCACTGCACGTTGGTCACCTGGGCACTGTGCCCCACGTACTTCTTGAACTTGGCATGTTGGCCCTGCAGCACAGAGAATCCCCCAGCTGGCAGCTTGACACCCCAGGAACAGTGTCTTCCTTGCTTTTCTTTCCAATCACTGAAATAAATACACTTCTTACCTTCACTGGGTAGGAAAAGAGCTTCACAAACCCAAAATCGTCCCCCGTGGCCAGGAGAGTTCTGTCCTTTGTGAGACTGGCTGCATTGACAACGGTGACATCGCTGTGCATGGGCCAGATTCCCTCACAGGTGGGACCAAGCACACATGTCCAGGTGTCCCATTCAATCTTCTCTATCTGCAAGCAAAATTCCCCCCAAACTTCTTACTTCAAACATACCAAATACACACTAGTCTCATATGCACAGTTTTCTATGTTTGATATTAATTTTTAATTTTTTTAGTTCTTCAGAAACTGTGCTGGTTCCAGCTTGTTAACTCAAACTGTGTATCTTCATCCAAAGGCTTAACACTTTAAACATTCCAGTTTTCCCAAGGCAGAGCATGATTTGGATACAAATCTCCCTAAAGATTTTATGGGGTGCTAAACATTGACGATTTTGTAGCAGAAGTACAGGTCACAAATAATCAGCTTAATGAAAAGCCAGGTCTTGCTGTTTGAAGGTGGTTTATAGCCTGTACGTGACTGGTTACACAGAAAACAAGTGACTTTGGGAAAGGGGATTATGGCAAATGGCTGCTAATTAATAAACAATATTAAATTGAGAGATACAAGCAGAAACCTGCATGTTCTGCCATTTACAAATGCTAGGAAAGACACTGTGGAATGATTAAATAATTCTAATTCTAACCACTGCAAATATAGCATTATAAAAGGAAAAAAATTCCTCATTTGAAGGCAATTCTTAAAATGAACTTTCACAGTAAAAATAATCCAGTAAACATAATTCATACCTCAGCAATTCTTATAATATGTCTTTTGCCCCTTGGTGCTTCAAAAAATAGTTGTTCTTTGGCACCAGAATTGACTTGCAATAACTTTCCTGGAGACAAAAGGAGAGTTTATTATGAATCTTATTAATTATTATGACTATTAAGAACTTTCTTTTGATTGAGTGAAGAGATTTCTAGGGGTAAATTAAGAAATTATCCTCCAGAGAGTTATTCATAGCAAAAGAACATAGATGCTTAGAATCACTTGCAAGGGTCCTATACTCTGGTCCAATGAATACGTAATATTTTAAATACCATCCAATATCCTTAAGAAGCTGCTGTCTCACAGCATATCAGTTTCTGCTGATAGGGAATATTTTGCTTGTGTTTCATCATCACACTAATGGAAGTCAAAAAATAAATGCATGTGCTATTAATTTTCCTAATAATTTTACAAGGCAGCTTTGCCAAAAGTAGAACCTTTGCCAGCTCCTATCCCTTCTGCACTGCCCCTCTGGCAGAGTCAGCTCCACTCCAAGCTGTCCT
>QWTY01012814.1:17226-32514 GCA_008033365.1 Pseudorectes ferrugineus
CAGGCACACAGGTGGTCCCAGACGGAATCACATCTGCTCTGGGAAGGCTCACTGGCATGAGCTCATTATGGATCCTGCTGGACTTAATTAGCTCTGACAATCAGGCTCTAGCTCCTTGCAGGGGTTGCCATGCAGAGCTCAGCAAGGAAAGGAAATTGGATACCAACAAATGTAATTGCACTGGATCCATACAGTGCTCCATGGGGAAAAAGCATTTGCATCAGTGGTTGATCTCAGTAACTGGAGGGGAACAGTGTCCTGATATTGCATTTTATGGGCATTTCCTGTCTGTATCTCTGGCCAACACTTTACCTCTGGAGTCCCAGTCGATGTGGGTGATGTAGCTGGAGGCACCTTTGCAAATGCCGACTCTTTTGCTGGTAAGGACATTGTAAATATCTACAAAGTTATCGTGGGAAGCCACAGCCAGGTACTTTCCTGATTCTGTAAGGAGGAGACACCGAGGTTATTAAAGGGTACATCTTCTAATTAATATTGGTGTGATTTTCAGCACTGTAGTGAATTAACCAGTCAGAGGTGGGCCTGTTATAGTGCAGCAGACAGCCACATGGAATTGTGAAGTATGTAATGCATGGAGCACACACAAAGTCAGCCTTCCTTCGGAACATTCAACCTTGTCTAGACAAGAGAAACAAACCCCAAGATAAACACTCCCACCTTAACATCTGGCTTTACCTCGTGAAAACTTTATATCTGAGATCATCTCCTTCCTGTGGTGAAAAGAGACCATGTCCTCCACAGTGTCAGCATTCACCACCAGAAAACTGCCGTCGTTCAAGCCGACCGCCAGGGCTTTTCCATCAGGAGAAAAGGCACAGCAGCGCCCGCCTATGGAAGGACATGGAAATGAGGCTCTCAGGGTTTAAAAACTGGGACTGGGAAAACCATCGATGAACTGCAACTGAAAGGTGTTTACATCAAGTCTTTAGTTTTAAAATAGATTTGTTGTTTATTAAAACCTCTATGTTATAGAGGGCTATGATGGATGCTTTGTTACGTGGGAATGTTCCCTCTGTACAGGGTGCTCTGGAGTTGACAATGCTGATCTGATCCCTCTTGAAACAGGTTTATGTGAAAATACCACCTTCCAGCTACATTCTAAACACACCAATGACAGAAATGAAACAAAATAAACCATAAAACACGTACAGAAAGGAAATCCAGATGGAAAATTCAAAGACTCATTAAGGGCAGTGTAACTCTGCCTCAGCATTCTTCCTGACCATACTCCCTCCTACAGCTATCCTCATCCCTCCCCAAATTCACCTCTCCAAAACATTTAACTCTGTTTTCCCCCAGCCAGTTAAGGGTTCCTGTGCTCCAGGATCTGTCACTGAAAATGAACAATGTAAAATTTCCTGAAGGATATAAATGAGTTAATAAGAGTAATTTTGAGAAGGCAGCATTTCAACATAGCTCATCTAATTTTATACAGAGGATAGGGCAGGAAAAGTGTTCCTTTTAGAGAAGTTGGTTTAACAGGTGAAGTTCATATTGGCACCGAAGGCTGATTGTGCTCAACATGCAGGAAATTGTACACGTCTTTATAAGGATATTCTCTTATGTCAGCAACAAACATACTGGCCTTAAGTATTCCTAGGAAGGAAAGTGATTCTGAGGTCAATTCATTCCCCTTGAAATTGGGGGAAGTTCATTTTATTATTATTCATTACAATAGATTACAGTCCTTTTTCTTCCTTCCCTTTGCACTGACTTGACACATGCCAAAGACAATTTATTTCCTGTGCTCCCAATTTCTTAATGACTGTGTCCTTTGCCTCCCCAATTAATGCCCGTGATGTGCACTGAAAGCAAAGAGGGAACTGTTACAGGAACAGAGGGATCCACAGCTGCCCCAGGGCCTGGCCAAGGCAGAATTACCTTTTTTGAGCTTCCTCACTGCCAGCATGCGGTGCTGCGACGAGAGCTCCCAGATCCGCAGCGTTTTGTCGTCGCTCACGGTGGCACACACAGGCAGGAGAGGATGAGCTGCCAAGCCCCACACTTCCCCTTCCATATGGCCCTGGAGGAGAGCATTCCACACAAGAGACAATAACGCCCTTGGGGCTGTGTAATAAGTTCTAACCTTGCCCTGCCTCACTTCGCAAGTCCCAGGCAATAAAGCCTCACCATGTCTTCTCTCCAAAGCTTTCCACATTCAAAAGACCTGAACATCAGCTCTGTCTCCCCTGACAGCTGTCTAAAATACTCTTCCATAGTCCCCTCCACTATTACTGGCTGTAATTCCTGTTCTTCCAATACTCTCTTTTCCAAACTTGACATGAATAGGGAACAGTTACACCCCAAACAGGACTCTATCCAGAAATCCTAATATTGGCTAATCCTCAAAGTTTATGTCCTTTTTTAGATCCTTGTTTGCACAACATACACTACTTCATTTTAATCTTGCCTCAGATTCTCAGTTTTCCAACTTGTTAATCACTCTTCCTGCTTTTTTCCAGCTTTCCTTCAGCTTGCATACAGTTTGCTGGCACTGCATATCAAGGTTAAATAATTTCTTACTGCTCTCAATCTGCATTAGTGAATGAGTTCAATATTTTATAAAACACAACCTCACACATCTTGGTTAGTAAGGCAGTCATGCACGCAAGACAAATTTGAAGCATTACTTCATGAGATCAAAATTTACTGAAAAAAGAATACCAAAGAACCAGCGTTTTGGTAAAAATACAGGAAATAGTTTGCTATGGAAGACCCATACAGTACCTGAACAAGCAGAGTCATAGGCCCACTTTTATCAATTTCAAGTATTTCTCCATTTTTAGTTCCTACCAGGATGTGCCCATGTCCCAGGCTGATGGCTCGGATGGAGGGGTTGTCTTCTAACAGTAAACCTGAAGAATGCAAGATACTAATTTTTTTTTTATTTCATATCACTTGCAGTTTATGTATAATTCAAATCTGTTTAAAATCATGAACGTGAGATACAATTGCCTGATAAAACTGCCAGATAATCCATGGATTCCTTATTAATTCAGCGAGGGGAGTTTGTACTAGTGGCAATAGAAAGACTGATATTTTACTGCTTTAACAGTGACAGGGTTTAATGGGCTCAGGAGTTCCAGCACCTTGGACTAATTCTGGGGTTACAAGTGAATATCCCTTCCCAGACTTCCACACTCAGGTCTGGGGAATTTAACAGGTCTTTCCAAATCACAGGGCCCCTGCTCTCACCACAGGGAATGTGGTCAGCCAAGAAAACTGCATTGACTTTGGAACTGCCAAACTCAAGGCTGGGGACATTTCTCCTTAAAATCATTTCACCGATGAAAACAAAGCTCAATGTCATGAAATAGAGGAGGGAATAGCAGAACAAACTATAAATGATGAGGAATACAAGAAATACATCTTATATGGATCAAACCAGAAAATTCCAGCACAGAGTAAGAGATGTGTTGCTGTTCCCTTTAGGTTCTGGTAGGATTTGACACCCTTCTACCACCATTGTACCGCCCTCCATGCACACAGTCCTTATTAAAACTCACTGAAAAACAATACCTTTAGAACTAGCAGAGAGTGCTGCTCTTTTAATAGCATATGTCTTCAGACATCTCTCAAACATATCATCCCAAAGGGCCACGATTCCATCTTTTCCACCCGTTACAAAGCCCTGCACAATCACAGTAGGAAAACACACACAGATGTCAGCACTCATAGGGGGAGATTCAAAAGGACATGTCCAAAGGCACAATAAAGTCTCCCCTGCATTTTATTCATGTGTCAAACTCAAAACACTGGAGCCTGTACCTATGAGGGAAAAATTCAAGTGGACAAGATTTAGAGTTGCTTTTCTAGAGTTATAAAGATTTACAACCATATGGAGCACACACTGTTGTAAACAGGAATGCTGGACCAGGATATTTGCTTGCATGTGGAAATAAGCTATGGAAAAATGTGTTTTACCCTTAGAAGAGGCAGTAGTTGGCAATAACAGCTTCTCAAGTTATTCCAAATTCAATTGACTTAACAGATGCTTCAACCCGAGTTCTAATAATGCATCAGGGACCAATTCTCTCATTAATTCCCTGGGTAGATTATCTGGGCCAAGTGAATGCAAAAGAGCATAAATAACTAAGCAACAAAAATCTAAGTGAAGAGGATGTTCAGTGCCAAGATCAAATAGAAAAATTGATGGGAAAGCTGGGAACAATCAATTAGGGCCAGAAAGGATTGAGCCACAGGGATCTTAATTGACCTTGATATACAAAAATGTTAATAGCTAACATTCTTCTCATCCTTTACTTCTACAGTTGAAACCATAACCTCAAAAGGGATATTCCATTATCAACATTATCTTCAAACTGCCAAGGGCAAAACTTTGTCCTAAGCTCATTAATGTGATGCAAATAATATATTCTGCCATAATTTCTTTTATAGATGTATTGATGCAACTGAAGGAGAATTCTTTTGATATCTGGAATAGTTAACTCAAAACCCAAAACCTTTGGATATCTAAAGTCTTGACTAAGACACAGTGATAATATTGTTAAAAGATCATGTTTCGTATTTTGGAAACTGCTAATGCACAATTATTTTTGGGATCAGGTTGAAGAGGCAATGAATGTTACCTGTTACTCTCCTGCAATTTACATAAACATGAAAATGACACTTCTGAGCAGCGTGGGAAATAAATTCTGCATTTTTAGAGGCAAGAAAGCTGTTGGTCAGATACCAGCACTTGGAAAAGGGTACTTACAAATCCAGGTCTATCAAATAACAGAACTCATTCCTATTGGCTTTGTGATTTTAGTCACAAACCCCTCTAAAATCCATTACTGTAACACAAACCGAGATGAAGGAAGGTGATAAATACCTTGTCCAGTGCGTGCATGGCAAACACAGGTCCATCATGGGCCTTCACTGTCCTCAGCAGCAGGGTCTCCTTCCAGATGTAGATGTCCCCAGTGGCAGCCCCAGAGAACACCAGCTCCTCCATGCGCCCGTACGAGACGCTCATCATCGTCTCCAGCTTCCCCACACTCCCAAATGTGCCCCGTTTGGAGGTGAAGCCTCCACCTGCAACATCAGCACAAGGCTTTTTCTACGTGGGATTGTAGCCACAGTGTTGTAAAGGACAAATGTTTGACTCCAAGACCTCCTGTGGCTGCCTAAGGCACAGTAGATAATGGAAATCTGTAAATCAGTGCACAACCAAAGAAAGTGAACCCAGCAACGACAGCTCTGGAGCAGCTCAGACCAAGTTTTCAGACTGTCTTTCCAAGCAAGAGATAAATTTGGTGAGGAATTGTGCAGAAAGAACTACTGCAATGGTTGGCAGAATGTTTTTTGCCCACGACAGCTTCTGCCATGCTGCTTCTCTGTAGAGGTGACCACAAGTAGAGGATTGGTTTAGTTGTCCCCTGGCACCCTGAGCATTTGGCAGCAGTTTGGCAGAGTAAGTGGCAGGGTTTGCTCCTCCTCTGCTTGTCAGAAAAACAAATCACCACAGCCTTGCATTGGTTCAGAAAGCAGAAGCAGCCATAAGGCCCACGAACCAATGCTGAGAGACAAAAATACGCATAAAATTACAAAACATAATCTGCAGTGGTGGCCTTGAGTCAAGGTACTGTGGGCTTCACAGCTGCCACCAGACAGTCCCCACTGCACTGAGCAAATCTGAATTCAAAATACACCATCTTCACTGCAAAGAAACTATTCTTGGAGTAAGATGCTGCTTAATGCATATTCCCATCATGGAATTTGGCAAACAGCAATTCAAGTCAATTTAATCACTGCAAAAATAACCTAGAGATAAAAAAAAGAGAAAAATAATTTTTAATCTGAGAGCACCTGAACCACTTGAATGCCTAAAGTACAGCACAAAGTGCAGGAAATTCTTAAAATTACCTAACTCTGAGTACTCATGAAATGTGTACACAACTAAAAGTCCTGAAGAATGAAAAATCCAGTCCTGAATAAAAAATATCCTCAATCAGAACCTGATTTTCTGGGAGCCAAGGATGCTTGCTTAGGAGAATTCCTTAATAGTATGACTAGAGTTTAAACACAATTAGCTGGAAATTCTTTCCAAGGAGGAAGGAATATTGTGACATTTGATGACTCAGAGGTGGGTTTTCACTCCTTTAATATTTTGGTAGCTGGAAAAGTGCTTTACAAATAAAGCAAATTCTTAAACCGAGAACACTATGTTCCTGTATTAAAAATATTCACAAACTCACATGTAAATTAAATATAAAATATTCAATACAATACCTGTTTGCTGCCAAAATTTGATGTGCTTCATCCCAACTGTGACTAGTCTGTCCACATGATGTGGATTACACTTCACTACAAATATTTTATCTTTATGGCCCCTGCAATAAAGGTAGAAGTTTTAAAAGCTTGGCAAGAGATGACTTAACATTTCAAACTAATTAAATCATTGATATAAATCATTTCCCCATCTAACAAAAAGTACAGAGCCATATTTCTAATTGGCAAGAGTTTAGTCCTGGGAGTTTGCCCCACAGAGCTGGCACAAGGAATTTGAGCATACACCACGTGGAGAGTACAGAAATGGGAATAAAATTCTCTCCCACTGAATTTCAGCTCATTTAAATCATAACAAAGGAGCAGGCAACAAAGGTCAAGGCAATTAAGAGAAGACATAAAGGTCAATACAAGTATTTAAATGGATGAGAACTCAATAAATATTAAAAGATACTCTGACAGGAAAGTGAGGAAGTGTTTAATCTATGTGCTTCAAGATGGAAAATAAAATAACAAATTATAAAATTACGGTGTAGGAAACAGTTCACTCAGCAGCACATGCACCTCCAGGTTTAGTTCTTGGGTAATTTAAGTTATGCTTGTTGATGTATTTATGGGAATTTACAAGCTTGGGTTTTATCATAGCAAAAAATACTCCCAGGTGTAAAGCATTAATTACATCTATGTCAGTGTTTTATAAACCCCCCAAAGCAGGAACCACGAGCTTTTCAATATGCATCTGCAGGTTTAGCGCTAGGATTAAGTCACTTTTTCCTGACAGGCTCAGCAGATCTGGAAAATCAAGTGGTTCTGGAACCTTTCTCAGGCTCAGGATTTCCTTTTAGCGGATCCGTCTGGATGCAAACCAGTCCTGGCCACTCTTGACATCTGCAGCACATCATCCTGCAGTGCAGAGGTGTTTGATTTCAACTTACTCAACAAGGATTTTAATGAAATTAGACAGGAGGCTGGAGAGCCAGGACAGGGAAACAAGCTGTATAATTTAGCTCTGAAACAATTAAAGCAAACAAATATGTTCTGAATGTTGCAACAAAAACCTGAGAAGTCATGCTGAGATAAATCAGCCTAGAAAGATTAAGCAAAAAGAACATTCACAAAAAATAAATATAACTGCAGAATAAACATAGTGAGTGTCGGTATATGGTGAATGGACACCTCAGTTTTCAGGTTTATATGGGTCCATGTGATTGCAAGGAGATGTCCTTTTATATTTGTGTGCAAAGGCCACATGAGGGCTTTTGTCTCTCTCTCTCTGTCCTCCTGTGCTCACCAGAACAGGGGACTTGCCTTTAGGCACTGCTAAAATCTAAACAATTGTTTAAACTGGAACATTTTAGAAGATAAATTCATTTTTTCTGCTCTCTGTGAGGACCCTGCATATTTTCACGGTAACAGATCAGCAATAATAGATCCATTGGGTACATGCAGCATTACATGGTGAAAAGAACCCAAGTGCTTTATCTGTCCTGTGAGCACCAGCACCAGGTAGTGACACAGCTCATCGTTATCTTGTTTTTAAAAGCTTAAAGGTCAGCATGGGAATATATAAAGTATTTCTTTGCTTGCGAGTCAAGCACAATCTGTCTGGGGACAGCAGAACCGGGATTGCAAAGCCCAGGAAAATGTCACGTTTTACAACACAGACAGGGCTGTTGCTAAGCAAAGCCTCCAGCACAGATTTTAAACAGGATTTAAAACCTCACTGCCTAATAAACTGGATGTCTGAGATGAAATTGTGTAGCTAACAGATTGTGGTACACACACACGGAGTAAAACACGGATTTCTTCAGTAATGGTACACTGCTAACAGAGAGTGCTGCCACCAGAAAATCTCATTTCTTCTGCAACGTGTCACCATACAGTAATTAAAGTAAATTACCTTTCACAGGCACTTTTTTGCAGCCATACTAACAATTTCTACTGAGCAGTGCTATGTTACATGGTTGCAGGGAGCATATGGAATTCTCTCCTTGCCTTTCTGGTACATGCATCCACACTCACAGCAATCCTGCTCCATCCCAGTGACCAGGGGCACATTTGCTTTGTCCAAGGCTGAGACAGAAACCAGGTTCTCTAACAGTTTGATTTTCCTACACTGAACAACTATTGTTGCAATCCAATACTAGAGAAAAAAATAGCAAACATGTAACTTTAATCCAATTCTCTTCCCAGCACTGGTCCTTTCAAGCAATCACAAAGGACTCTTCCCTGTCGGGTTATTCGCTGAGCTTTCAGTTGGCAATTGAAAAAGCAAATAGCTCAGAAAAAGCAGGCTCAGAAGAAAGGCAGGATCAGCAGTGCTTGAAAAAAATATATATAGATTAGAGGGAACTCTTTTTTCTTTTTAGAAAGTGATGGAAGCCAGCACGTCATCAAATGCATAAAGGAAATGGCACCTCTGGTGACTTCTGCCCTGAGCCAGGACATAAAACTGAGAGAAAATACTAAATTTCACTTGAAAAGCCCAAAACAGGCTACAATGCCCATGTGGCTCTCCCAACAGAAAGGCTAAGGAACTCCTGACAGAAATAGTTCACAGGAATTCCAAGCACTGGGCTGTGCATCCCCAGGTTTTTAATCTGGGTGTGTTGCTCTGAAACACCATCCTGTTTTCAGAGGGGATTTCTGCTTTATTTCTTTGTTCATAGGAAAAATGTGGATGACGCTATTCAGAAAAAAGTAATCAGAGGGGACATTTTAAACTGTGGGTATTCTTACCTGGTTGTTGCCAGCTTTTCTCCCTTTTTCCAGTCCCAGAACACAATGGCATGGTTATCATCCAGCCCAACAGATGCCAAACATTTGCCATCAGCTGTACAGAAGCAATACTGAGTGTTAAAGGTGCTAAGGCTTTAGCTGAAAATGTAACCAGCAATAAACACACCAATTACATTGCAAACTGGATTTCTAAGGATGTATTATAAATGAAGCAAAAAAACCCCCAAACTAATAGTTTGAGGGATTGGAGTTCGGATCTTTCCCAAAGGCAGACACAAAACATTCCTATGTGTAAGTACAAGGAAAATAGGGAGGATCAAACAAGGCAATGAAAATCAGTTTCATAAAGCCCAAGCACTCTAAATTCACATTGCATTTTATTTGAAATATTTCTGATCAGATGATGCTTCTTTTCTTTTGCTTGAAATAGTACAGAGAATTATTAGTGTATGAGATGTTCACAGGCAGGGTGATGAAACTATAAATATGATATAAAATTTTAAGGCTAAAAATAACTGCTGGCTATCTTCTCTTTCACTGCAGGAAAGACACAGCAGTACTGATAATGAGAGGAAGGAAAGCCAGAACAGAGTATCATCCATAATTCAACAGTACCCAGGCACCCTTGCCACGTGTAAGAAATAATGATAAACACAACCATCTCTAACAAACCTTTAGAGACAAACTTCTGTCCTAAAATTCTACACAGTTTATAAAACTAAGCCATAATTATTGCAGTTTATGATAAGACAATTTAACTTCATAGGGTGTAGCAGGAGCTGATCACCTGCTTGGTTTTTTTAAGTGAAGGAAAGTTAAAGCTGGAAGAAGCAGAGCTGGGCAGAGACTGAACAGGAGCACTGATCTGGGAATGTGCTTCTCGCAGAAGTGAATGGTGTGAAGGACTCTGGGCTTGGGCACACTTGAAGAAGAAAAAGAGAGTAACTGGTATAAATTATTCCATCAGAACTACTCCAGAGTTCACAGGGCTGAATAAGTTCTCACAGACTTCAATGACTGAGTTCCATTAGAAGCAAATCAAGAAGGAGAAGGGGAATTTCAGAATGAGGTAAAGAATTCACAGCTGAAGGAAACAGGACCAGATGGAAGAAGTACAACTAGGCAGGAAGGAATGAAGTTAAAATAGAGGACAGGAAACTAAAACTGAGTTTATTAAAAAAAACCCAAACAACACCACAATTTAAACTTTATTCACTTGAAACAGGAGGTTTTATGCACTAATATGGACTATACCCTCCAAACAATATCCCAAGGTATAGATGTTAAATTAGCCACCAGAGGGCACAACCAAACATTGCAGGAATAAAATTATCATCTTGGAATCACAGTGTCATGAGAAGGGTTGCACCAGAGGGATCCAGCTTTCAGAAATGGGCAGCAACAGATGTTTTAGAGAGGCAGCAAGGGCAGAGAGAACTGGGGGAATAGAGTCAGCTGCTGCATCAACTACAGCCAGAAAAGTTTGGGAGCTCTGGGTTTCTTTCTTTAAGCTCCAAATAGTGTGACCTGAACCTAGTTCTGAAATCTCTGTTTTTAAGACAATGCAAACCCCCTACCACAGAGCAGTGCAGCCTCTGATCCTGCAGGGAGGTTCACATTTGCTCAGGTCTCTGTCCCTGTCTGTGCCAAGAATCCCAACTAAAGCCAGTTAGGAATGCAGTGTGTGCATTATTCTCGGGGTCAGGTCCTAAAGCAACACTGTGATGTTGAGTGATTGCTACTTTTTAAAAGACATTCAATATTTTTTTACAGGTTTTACAGAATATTCGGCCAGCTTATTCTTTACAGGTACATGGGTTCCAGTACCCAGAATATTCCTACTTGGACAGGAATTTACTTGGTGTTAAAAATGCAGACCACAAAGTATTTTCAAATATAGGAACGTTTGTTCAATTAAGGACCTTAACAAGAAGTTTTTTGACATCTATGCACACAGTGTCAGTTAAATCATCCTTATCCATTTTCCCTTCTTCTGGCACTTTATCTTGCAGAGAGTGAGCTTACACACTACAGTGGGTCAGCAATTTCATATTTGAATTCCAGCTCTTGGATGAACACCAGGGCTCCTCTCCTGATAACGGAGTATGACTGAGTTCCACAGATTCATCTATTCTTTTGTATAGTCTTGTCTTATAAATGTAATCTACATCCTAATGAATTCTTACCACATTTCTGGAGAGCAGAATATGAAATAAGTTATGTTTAATTGAAAAAAAATCAGATCAAGTATAGGATAGTTCAGATAAAGTAATCTTTTTAATAGAAGAAGGGAGAATGAATTTTCAAGCCCTTTTATAAAGATGCAGAAGTATTTAAGCCCCCACCATATGGATGATATTCTTCAGTGCTGCACACAGGAATTATCCCTTAAAACTGAGACATCTTAGGGTAGCCAGCTTGGAAAGACAAGTGGGAGAGACAGCAGACAACTGTTTGTCATGTTTACTTCTTCTGTAAGCTCACTGAAAAATGTGGCAATTGTTAGCAAATGTGAAGAACTGGATGAGCCCAGAGGTGACATTTCCAACTCATTTATATGCTTTGAGTCACCATTCTGCCTGCTTTGAAATTCTCACACCACCATGTAGACAGTGACCAGAATTCCAGCTGCACACTTGGTATTATCTGTCAGGCACCACCAAAATCAATCATCGACCGAGTGACCAAGGGCCCACAACTGACTTTACTACACACACTATTTTTATCCCAAAAGTCAGCAGGCTTCCATGTAAAATTGGTACTGGCTGTAATTTTACACCTCTTTGAATTAACATTTCATCACGAGGACTGCCTTTTAATTAATCATTTAGATAAACATAGGCTCTGGCTTACCTGAAAAATCCAGTGCACACACTCCTCTCTGGTGCTGGCCTTTGAGCAATGACAAACATTTCAGGGTCTGGGTGTCCCAAACATGGATAGCAGCATCTCTTCCAACCTAAATCAGAAAGTTAATTGGGATCTCTGCCCACAGAAGTTCAAAG
Organism: Pseudorectes ferrugineus; assembly: GCA_008033365.1. Taxonomy (NCBI): domain Eukaryota; kingdom Metazoa; phylum Chordata; class Aves; order Passeriformes; genus Pseudorectes; species Pseudorectes ferrugineus. The sequence continues at coordinate 29,223 of QWTY01012814.1, forward strand.
CACACCAATAACAGCAATTATCACTATCATATCTTTAAAACACTACAGAGGTAACTACTTTGTCATGTACCCTATTTTATCTTTTTCAAGATTTATTTTCTCGTTCAGAGAAATCTCAGTGGATGGTCTCTAAAACCATCACTTATTCAGCAGAATATTCACGGTATCATTTACCCCAATGTCTGAATGTATATGTATAACCCTGAATACATCATATTCAGTAGCAGATACCAGGAAAGAGCCCAACAAATTTTATCTGAGCAAGGCTGTTGAAAGCTCCTACAGTACAAAAATACTGCAACTGAGTAATAGAAGTCCAAAACCCTCTAGGAAGTAGATAAAATACAGCTCCTGCGTTTTACAGCAGGGGTTCAAAGTGAATATAAGATTTTTGAAGGCCACAGCACAAGACTGGCAGTGTTTATGTTATATAGGAACGGTTTCATCATCACCTCCAACAGTTTTGGCAGGCAAATAGGAAACAACACTCAGCTTGCCTGGATTTAGGAGGAAACACTACATTTAAGGAAAAAGAGAGCGGTGGTTTTCCTAATTATATCTATAACTACTATTGCTATCACTTTGAGCTCCCCACCTGCCCAGTAGCCACATAGTCCTTGACGGGGTGGATGCTGAGGCTGAGGATGTCGTCGTCATGGCCGAGGTAGAGCCGCTGCGAGTGCTGCTGCCGGTTGTAGACAACGGCCACGGCAGCAATGTGATAAACCACCTCTCCTGCCTGCGTGTAGAACAGGTTGTTCCTGCAGTCATAGCCCCTGTACCTGCAGCAAACACCAAACACCTCGTGGCTGCCCCAGAACCGCTCGGGAAATCTGCGTTACACGTCATGTGTGCGTTCAAGGAAAGGAGTCCTGTGGTGACAGCTTGAGCTCAGAAGTGTCACAGAGACTGCTCCCACCAAGAGCAGGAATTCAGGAATCTTCTCATGGGTTACTTTGCACTCAACTCCTAAATCAGCACTGATTTCACAAAAAGGTTGTATCATTTACATAGAATTGTGTCCAGGTAAGCTTCACAGGGAATTGGATTGCAGCAGAAATCTATCAGGCATTTTAACAAATCACAGCTATCGTAAGCAATTAACAGAGAATCTTTGCTCCAGGAAACATCAGGGGTAGTGAGCAACAAGTACAAAATGTAATTTCATAAAACTCAACACTGATGTATTATTTATCAGTGTTATAAGCTTCCCTTGTTCCCTAACAAAGAGAATCATGGAATGGTCTGGGCTGGAAGGGACCTTAAGGATCATCCAGTTCCACCCCCTGCAATAGGCAGAGACATCTTCCACTGGACCTGGTTGCTCAGAGCTCCATCCAGCCTGAAATACAACTGAAAATAGAAAATCTGTATCTGATATTCTAAGAATTACCACAGTAACAATGACAAACAAATCAGTTGTGGGTAAGCACCAAAAACTGCTTTGCTTATGCTCTGATATGAATTGTTGGAACACCCCAGCAATGTTAATCAATCAGAAAAAGCAAATCTTATCTGATATTACTCTACCCATGTATAAACTGCAGCTTCAAGCTGTCCTCGGGCGCTCGCTCTCTCTTAAGGAAGGGCACAGAATGGTTTTTCTCTTTACTTTGCTGTTTCAGCTGAGGTAGGTCTTCTTTGTAAACCTAAAGAAGAAGTGTTAAAGTTAACTGCATGTCTCTGGTTTTCTAAATATTTGTTTGTGCAAGTGAAAGTGACTTTAAGCATGAAATTTAATATATGCTAATGTGATGTTCAGTGGCTCCAATGCAGAGTCAGGCACTATTGTTCCCAGCCTTTAGATGATAATAAATGTTTTCTGGACAACGCATTTCCCTGACTGAGTGGCTCAGAACACCAATCTGGAATAGCAGAAGCAGGGTCTATTTTTTCTAGAGGATTCCAGTGTCACTCAGTGAAAAGGAATGTAAATGTTGACTGGAAGTTTCTAGGTGTTTTTTAATTGTATATATGCTTCAGTTCCAAGCTCAAAGCTGAGCATGAAGAGCTGATTCTATCTCAGGATTATGGTGAAATACACAGGAATCAAAGCCACTGCAGTGATCTGCCAGCATGTCCAGCATCCCAAAGTACAATTACAGCTCTATAAATACACAAAATACTTTCCACTTAAACATTTCAGAAATGCTAAAGCTCTGTGGAGCCACTAAAGGTGTTCGAAGCATCCTCAGAGCTGTGGCCCCAAACAAAATCCATTACAATGCTGAAATGTAGCTTTAGTGTTTGTTTTCTGTGCCTACATTTCTTGGACAAATGGACAATGAAATTGCCACTCCCACAGAAGTCTACCTGACTTCCAAGATGCAATACTGGATTTTGGGAAGAAAAGGAAAAGAAAGAAACAAACTCAATGAAATGGAATACTGGAGCATTGTGTTCTGATGTATCTCAAAATGTACAATCCTCTCTGCTGCTTCAGCCATAACACTAAAAAGAAAAAAAAAACAAACCCCAATCCTCAAAATAAGATTAATGGTTTTATTTCTCTGTGCCTTTGTCAATTATTTCCTTTAACAAAATGCCAAATGCAGCTTCTGCTTGGGGCTGTCTCACACTTCCTATATGAGATGCTATTTTAAGTTGCTTCTGGTTTTCCATGCATTAACCTGCCTGGAATATTGCTGTTTAACTGCCTACAACGATATTGTCACTTGTAGTTTTTAAACCCAGACGTCCTTTTTGACACACAGACAGCGTGGAGGAGGATGATGACTGATTTGAATACAGATGGAAAATCAGGAGGAGGAGGAGGAGGAGGGGAGGAGGAGGATGGGACCAGCATTCCGGTAAGACTCAGAGTGAAAGAGAGGGGAGGGAGAGAATTTGACAAAATCTCTTGTTTCATTTGCCAATCATGATTGATCTCTGTAATAAACAGGTGAGAGAAGCTGTTGGCAGAAGGACCTATGCAATTTATTGTTGTCTAGAAAGTGAGGTGAAAAGATAAAGGATGCCCTTGCCTAAAGCCTGGAATGTTAGAGGTGAACTTCCCACATTCTAGAAAGCAGCCCCATGTCAGGCATTAAATCCCTTAAATCAATATGAGCCAACTTATTCTGTGATTTTCCCACTTAGTACAAGATCCCAGTCCTGCTCTGAGGAATTTCTGACCTTTCCCCATTTCAGCTAGAGGCCATTGGATAAGGGGCCAGGCAATACTCAATTCACAATGACAACTCTTCTGGAATCAGGTTCAAGTGACTTGTAAATAGAACCCAAATCACAGAGTCGTTTGGGTTGGAAGAGACCTTAAAGATCACCTAGTTCC
>QWTY01012815.1:0-12994 GCA_008033365.1 Pseudorectes ferrugineus
GTTGCCCACAGTCACTGCCACCATCGCTGATGGCCAGCAGTGGGTCTGTCTTGGAGCTGGCTGGCACCGGATCTATCTGACATAGGAGAAGCTTCTGGCAGGTTCTCACAGAAACCACCCCTGTAGCCCCCCCCACTACCAAAGCATGGACACATAAACCCACTGCATCCTCTGAGACCAGGATTATACCACTCCAATCCCCAAACCTCACACCTTCAAAAACTGAGCATTATCCCAGACATTATCCCCATGAAGCATCATAATACAGTTTTTTAGATGACATTCTACTCCCCAAAGATCAGTTTTATTACTTAAAGTATTTTTCTTCTACAGCTTATTTTGATGCTTACACAATAAAAGACTTGCGGCAACTCTTTGTTTTCAGTCACAGTACAAACCTATTGACCTAAAATGGTTATTCTTAACTTAAAAATAAATGAGAAAAAAAAGACCATTGAAAAATAATGAAAAATATTACAGAGGAAACAGAACACAAACTACGAAGCTGGAAGCTACTTACCATATAGCAGTACCAAAAGGTATTAACAATTACTGCTAAATGCTACTTTTCTCAATAACTCTCTTGGCTGTATTAATTTTTAATAATGCCCAAGTAGCCTTTCATTATAGCGTTTTAAAGATCTCATTTTGCTACACTAAGTATAGACTATTTAGCTGAATTTCCATTTTCTAAATAAATAGAAATGCCAAAGAGTTTTTCTTAAGTTAGGATTGCTTTTAGACCACAAATCTCCCTATCTCCCAGGCAATCTTCAGGATTTCTTAAAGGAATTTTAAATCAAAATTCATGTTGGCTGTACTGTCAGCTGCAGCTGTGCCATGTCCTGCTTGTACTATGAAGTATGTGGTCTCCTCAACCATTCATGCTCTACAGAATGTAAACATAAGAGAATTGTTAAACCCACGATTTTTCAAAAACTAATGCAACATTACAGCAAGTTCAGAGGTACTGCTTAAGCAAAAACAACACAATGCTCAGCCTCAAAAATGTTCAGGTTGCTTCATTAGCTTCTTACTAAGGAAGGCCTAAAATCTACTGTAACTCCACAAGGAGCATATGAGAGGAATTTTGAAGTAATAATTTAAACGAGGTGCTCCCAAAATTTCTCTGACCTCCAGAAAGGATTTAGAGTATAATGACACTTCAAGACTTCTACTGGTTTTTTCTGCACTTCTGGATAATACCAGATTTTTGGTACAAGACACATTCAGGATTGATCTCGGCCAGAAAAAAAATACATTATATGTGCTGCTTTCTTTTGAGAGTGAAGTAATTTCTGGCTAAAACAGAGCTCCACTGCCTTAAAGCAAGTGGAAAAGCCAGTTATGTCCTAACTCCTGCATGAGGAAAGCTCCACTACAAGTACTTGCAGCCATCCTAACTTCAGAGGATAGGTTAGGACCACAAACCAAAGCTCTGACAAATGACCCAAGAGCTTAAATCTGGACTATAAAAGGTATTTTCTATTTACACTCTGAAACCTCTTAACTGCATTTAGTTTTAAGAGAAGGGGTTCTTACTTAAAAAATTTAAACACAAAGCACTTTGAAATCCATGTCAGCTTAGACTCTGGTATTAACAGATGGTGATAATTCCCTCAGACACCTCAAAAATTAATAAAAAATCATGCAACAAGCCATTTCAATGTCTCTGTAAATCCAGGCAGACACTGCATCACTGAAAGAAGATAACCTGTTGTACTCAGGATCTTCCACTCATGCTGTCAGGTTTTTATTTTTTAATGTAAAGCTTCCTTTCAACAGTACCATTTCTCAAGAGCTAAACTTCATCTAAACAATTAACAATTTGGGTAATTTTGATACATTTCTGGTACTGTCAAAAAAAAAAAGACTCAGCTGGAAAAATATCAGATTCAACACTCTAAAAGTTATCAGCCTCACTCAGCTGAAACTTTTGCTTCCCTCCCTTCCCATCCCTCTTGATTGTGCTTAGGTACACTATAGGCTCTTAATACATTATAAATGTGTTTGCATTAGTTCGAGTTATTGGGTTTCTGAATAAAGGAAAGTTTAAACTACAACTTCAAGTGACAAAACAGATTACAGACTCGAAAACTACTTTTTTAACTGAGACAAGACCTGCAAATAAGTGAGTCTATCCAAATTTGTTCTCAAATAGAATTTAATCACACTTTATTAAGGAAAAAAAAAAAACAAACAAACACAAACTATTTCACTCTAGTTCATTTTCCCTTGTTATAGAATCATCACAGAACCATAGAACAGCTTGGATTTGAAGGGACCTTGAAGATCATCTAATTCCAATTGCCCTATCACGAGCAGGGACACCTTCCACTAGACCAGGTTGCTCAAAGCCCCATCCAACCCGGCCTTGAAAGTATAAAAAACCCTTATACAAATAATAAGGCAAATGATCACAACTGTGAGCACTGGGAATAACCTGCTTTTGGATTTTAGAAAATACCTGTAATTACCAACTTCACTGAAGAACCATCCATTTTAAAGACTGTATCAGCTCCTATTCAGTGAGCACTATGTTTAAAATGTCAAATACTGTACTGTATAAACTGTGAAAGACTGACTACCTCTCAGCACCTAAGCCTACACATTGTTCTAGTTACAATGTGTTTATTACTGTATGTTATAAGTTACTTTGAATAAATGTTTTTCTGTTCATGAAACATGAACTATAAAAATTTTGTTACACAATCATCTTTGTTTCACATATTACAGTTTCTAAGTTGCATACAGTTATATGCACATAAAGTTGTACTGAATATTTAATATATAAATATGAGACTATATATAAAGTCATGAATCTATTATTTTTGACAAACCCAATGCAGAATTTCAACTACCTTGGCTCTATACTGAATTTTTTATTTTTATTTTTCCTTCTAATATCAAGCATCTACAGCTTTGAAAACTACGCTAACAGCTCTTCTAATTTAATTTCATTTCATGCTAATTTGTTGAATAAGGTAGTATTTATAGTATATGTAAGGAGCCACAAAGTTTCATTAACTCAGTATTATGCCATTAACTTTGTACTTTCTCAGCAAAATATCAAATGTAGCTACATTTTATATTTCTGAAATCCAAGAAATAAAGCTTAAATACAACCATAACTGTGATTTGCAGAACTGACAGTCAGTCTTGGGTTTGTGTTTCATCCAAGACTATGTATTAACAAGCAGGCACAACGAATGAAAAGCAAATGCTCACTGCTGTGGCTCACCAAGGTCTGTTTTCTGTCTTGGCTGCACGTGGTGCAAATTGTCCTTTGCTGAGTTAGGCATTGCTACATTGGATTATTTGTGGTAGATATTGCAGCTCATACTGTGAGATGAGGAAGAGGATTGCTATAATTAAAAGGCTTCCCAGACTCCACCTCCCACTTTTTGCTATCTGCACAAGGAGAATAGAGATCTAAATGTGTGAACGATTAAGGGACTGGAACATCTGACATACAAAGAAAGGCTGAAGAGAGCTGGGATTATTTAGCCTTAAGAAGAGAAGGTTTGAAGAGATCTTATAAACGTGCATTTGTAGGGGGAGTAGGGTGGGCAGGGAGTAGACACACAAGAGAGCCAGACTCTTCTCAGTGGTGTGTATGAGCCCAGCATAGTATGACAAAGTTTCCTTTCAGATGGACTCAATTCACTTCAGCCTTGGATAGTAGACTCAACTCTAACAAGGTCTTCTTGAAAGTCTATTCCTGCATTCACACAGTGTTCTCTAAGGTATTAAAAGATGCTATGGAGACTGCAACATTTCCATGAAAAACAGAGCGGGTAAGTCTTTCAAATCACCTAATAAGCTACATAAAACAAAACAAACAAAAACAGACTTCTGCAGGTGCTTTGAAGATATATATGCCATAGCTGAAGATACAGAAGCAGCAGCAGTCAAGATTTTTGGAACCCCAGACTAAAACACGGGGCAAGGGCTCCACAAGTCTCTTGAGGGGAAACAGAAGAATGAAATAGCTCCCATCTCCTGAGCATATTGCTTGGAAGACCTTATTCAATCCAATGCAGTCTTACACCAACGTTTCCGTAAGTTTCAGCTATTCAGTAGATGAGTATTAACAGCCAAGAAGCCATCAGTCAGAGATATGACTCATAAATACTGCACACACCTTGCCATTTACAAAAACAGATAATTTATTTTGCTGGAACAACAGCAGGAAAAGAGGGGGTGCTGAGCTTTTACTGGAGCTCTCAACCTCAAAAGAAAACAGCAAAAGCCACCAGCTTTGAAAGTATAACACACTACTTAGCAAGGTTCTTTACCTCCTTCCTTATTCCATAACTTAACATAGCCAAAAATGCAGCTTTCAGAGGCCCCTCGTTAAATTTCATTATTGACATGAAAATTATGATTTGAAGAGGGATGAAGCTGGATTTTTTCCCTATAAAATAGGCTTTCTTCTCTTATCAGGCAAAAACTCTTTACCCATTCTCTCAACATTCCAATTCCTGCAATTAAACAGATGCAGTTAATGTCCTTTAGCAAAGATGCTGATTCCCCAAGTCCATTCTCCAGACCCCTGGGAAGCTCATTCTCCCTGCACTCTCATATCTACTAGTTGATGTTTGCTCCCATTATGAAGATGCTATGCAACTGGAGCTGATACAGCTCTGTAGGTCCGTTCTGATGTGTGTGTCCTATTGGAGGGGGCAGGCAGCTTTCCCGTTCTGCCAGCTACAAAAACATACATTTGACTTTAAGCAGGAATGCACCCCTGATTTCAAATCTCTTTTTCCCTTTTTTTTTAATTAAAGGTTTTTAACATTAACAGTAACACAGGGAGATTTTTTGCTCCCAGTTAAATCAAGAAATATTTTTTTTATGCAGTGAGCTACGCTAATTATTGCTGAAGATTAAGAGCAAACTCTGACTGGTCACGCATGAGAATACAAAACGGCTTGGATTCAGTTGGTTTATTACTAGCTTGAGTGTGTATTTCATGGCTACTATTCTATATTTAACGAAAGCATATTTTATTGTTTTCTGTAACTCTGTAGTAGCGGTCTATTGCAACAGGTTTGTATGGGATCCTTTCTCAATCAAAGGACAGATTTTCTAATTCACATTTGTGTTTATAAATATTCAAACTATTTTCTTTTTATGAAACAAAATTAAAAAAACCCTGCTATAGTGGCCCTTAAAGCAGGCAATCAAAATTCAATAAAGTTGGAAAACTTCGTGTAATTTAATATTTATCACAGAATATGAAGACTTATAAAGCAAAAAAAGAAGTGAGATCACATAAAACTGATTACAATGCCTCATTGGTTTTGAAGAATCTGCTCGAAGAATGATTACTTCCATCCTCCTGTCTACACTGTCCCAGTACTACAAAAGCCGTGAGGTAACAAAAAGCATGATATGAATAACAACTTCACTTGTTAGTGAATATTTTGCCCTATCTCACTTGCAGCTAATTCCAAAACGTAATACTTATTCCGCATAGTTAAGGAAGGCTTTCAACTGTTAAACAAAAGGGCAGTGAAAGAAACATCATTTTGCAAAGACAGATGCCAAGCATTTGTAAGCTGTTGAACAGCATTAGCAGTACTCACATTTATACAAGCTTTCAGGGAATTGTCATGTTGGAACAATTTCAGTGATGCAACTCAATTTTAAAGCAAAGCAGGGTAGTCACATTAAAGGGTTGCGTTAAAATAAATAAATCGACATTGCTGGTATAAACCTTAGTAACACCAAAACTACTTACACTTACTTATTTACCAGAAGTTATTATTTTCCATCTATGTCAAAAGTACAAAAAATGCTAAACTGTAAAAATTACCAGAAAGCAATTTTAGCAGACAATCAGTAGGTTGATCAGAAGTCGAGGTGCTTCTCTACTGGAAATAACAGATAATTTTTCTCTTAGATATTAATGTCATTAACAATCTTCCTTAATTGGAAGTCATGAAATTACAATTCAAATAGCTGAAATCCACCTCAATCCTATAGTTGAAGTGGATGTTTCTATCATTAAAGAAGCAATATGTAACTCTCCACAAATAAAATATTTTTTAATTGTGCATTATCTTTATGCTTTCTTTAGGCTTTCCACCATATATCGGATACTGTATCATTATAGTACATCTATGCCAAACTCTTGCAAGACAGATGTGGGAGGTAAGTCATCAAATTCAAAACTGATGTTTCAAAAGATCTGCTGCCTCTGATTATAAAAGCAAGTTCTAACTTTGATTCAGACTTAAAGAAAGCTTAAATGTTCTGTCCATGCAAGAATTAGTAAAACTCCACAATGGGTACTTCCATAAAAACAAATGGTAATTAATGATCAAATTTCACTGAAAAATAAATGGAACTTCATCAGCATGAACACACACTACTACAGTGACCCTCTGGCCACCAGGCACATTGAATACATAATGAGGTAGATGCAATGATACTGTTCTGTGTAAAGTACAGTAAAACACTGTACACTAATGGAAGAGCAACACAAATTGATCTGAAATAGATTTACTGAGACAGGCGAAAATACAGAATGGAAAAGGTGCAGAACCAAGTAATGAACAGGTAAGACTAAGAGGTTGATTTAAAATAGCTTAGATAGCTTATTAAGTTAACATTCTGTCAATATGGTGCACAGCATTTATCAGAAAAGATTCAGTTTTGGTACTAACCGAATCACAGATTTCATTCCACTTTGATTAAATTCAATACAGTGCAAAACGGGAACAAACACTTTGGTAGGAATTCAGAGATGATTATGTCAGTTTCCGGTGCTAGTTTTTGGTTGGGTTTTTTTAAGGACGAAATATAGACAGTTATTCATATACTTAAGATGTATGAGTGAAGACACTGAAAAGCATTAACATGAAAGAAAAAACTGCACCACAGCCTCTTAGACCTCAGCGTCGTCAATGTTATGAGCCATGCCCCCAAGTTCTACCCCTCTGAGTGCCCATCTGAAAGCAGGGACGGGAGAAAATATGGAGCGTAGAGAGAAAGATTAGTGTATAATCAAGTACACAGCTAAACACTTAGTCTTGTAAAACACATGGCTTAAATGGGGAATCAGGTCACAATTTTGTGAAAATAGCATCTTGACAGAGAAAGGTGCTAACCCTTTGCTTGATGCAAAGGGATAAAACACAGGTAGGGTCTCAGGAGGGAGTAGGGGGAAAGGCCAAGGATTGCAGGTGTTTTTTCAATACCAGTCTCACAACTTTATTACTCCAGTGTGACAAAGATAAAAAAGTCTCTAAGTATTCACCTCCCTTATAATCCATGAACTGAATCCTGTAAAGACAAGTGAGAAATAAAGTTAAGTAAGATGTAAAGCTAGGAAGAAAATAGCTATTCAGAGTTAAGCATTAAGGAACACTCAGTTATATGCTCAACATGACAGATTTTTAAAAGTTATCGCCTATAGAAATGTATCAACCCCTCATAACAGAACCCCAGCAGATTCCAAGCCACCTGCTGAGATACCATTAGTGCTTTATGACTGATACAAGGATTGAAAAAACTTCTCAGCCATAAACACTTACTGCCAAAGATTAGATCAAAAAGCCCCCAAAAAATCAGTTATACTAAAATAATTAAATGAACATTTAGTCATTCAAAGATTTTCTGTAATCAAAACTAAGTTTTCCACAGAAGCATTAAATTATGACAACAGCTACGGTACTCTAAAGTAGTTGCCCATGGAATGTTATGACAAACTCTCACATTAGAGAGTTCTTTTCATTCAGCTCTGGTAGCTTGTACAGTAATGTCCAAACACAGATTAGTTGGACAGATGAGCAGGATACCAACAGACCAGTGGGACAGACAGTAACTTGGACAAGGACTGTCACCTTCAGTTAAGTATCACCTAAACAAAAAGCAAACAAACAAAACCCCCAACAAATCCCAACTACAAAATTTCCCCAAGCATCACTTTTTTGATTAGTACCATCTATCAGCAGAGAATTATACTCAAAATGAGAAGGCTTTCACCAAGAAAATGGAATAAGATTCTCAAGCCTGCAAAGCTCGTTCCACAAGAAAAACAGAAGTTGTATGATGGAGGCTACAGCTCAGGAGGCCCATGCTTTCTCAGACTACAACAGCATCCAATGAACAAAAGTGTTTCTTCCTCCCCACATGAAAGTAGAACTGTGCCATGGGACAGTGCAGCAATCAAAACTGTAAATGGATTCAAAGAACTCAAATACCAAAGCCAACTATAGCTTAAGAAGACCTTCAACCAACCTCTGAAGAAAAGAAGTACTAAAGGAAAAAAAAACAAAAAAACAAAAACCATCTTTCTTACACAGGCCTCCCTTTACATTTTTCCTTATGCCCACTACTACAGAAAGCCTGTAGATCTCTCATATAATTCAGCCCATTTGCTCTGAAGCTGCAAATGCCACTCCTACGAGTACACAATGTGACAGAGCACTAAAAAATGGCTTACCTCTTGTGATGGGTGACTAACACTGAAGTAGGATGGAACAGCCAAGAAAACGAGAAGAGCTAGGCAGAAGCGTGGGCTGCAGTCAACAAGAACAGAAAAAGACTTTTTTGAACTAAGCTTGGTGTTTGACCTACTTCTTACAAGCACTCTCTAGCCTGACAAAACATATATGAAAGCCTTCCAGATTGCACAAGGAGAACCCTGGTCAGCTACACCTGTATCAGATTGAAATCTGTTCAAATCTGCATCACATCATCTGTTCAAGATGCACAGGCAAAATGAGCAGCATGTTTCAGCACCAGTCACAACGTTTTAGTATCATTCAGCTTCCTGTTCACCTTGCTTACTGTGCACTGCCATAGAATCAGCACTACAAAACTCAAAATCAAAAATGCTAGGAAATTCAAATTGAAACAGAGAAAGGTTCCTAAAAGTTAAGAAACAACGCAAGTCACATAGTTGTGTTTGACCAAAGATGGCCAAACAAGAGTCAGTTAAAATATATATGGAAGAAAAAATTCCCAAGACCACTAAAATACTGGAGAAGCAGAGAATTGAGAAAGCAAGTCAGTAAACTAATGGAAGGAAAGACCAGTCAAGCTATATTAAAGAAAACTAATTAAAGCCATGTGTGGAAATTTGCACTAGGAAATAAGATAAAGAAAAGTAGACAAAGTAGAAGAAGGGTAGATAGACTGACCCACTTCCACTTTAATACCACATTTCCTGGAGCACATGGTATAGAACTTTATTTTAAACATCAGTCTAACAGCAACAAGCACATCTACCATGCAATAACAACACCCTTGACAGCACCCTAAGAAAACTAATAGAGCTGTTCAAAGGAGAAAGGTCTCCTCATCAATAGAAGCACAGAACTGGTGTCAAAATATCCCCAAAGAGAAATCCCTTAGAGCAATTAGAGGATTAAACTGTTTTTAAGGAAAGCCCTTTCTAGTTTGGTGCTTTGCAGTACACAAGGGTCAGTGAACACACATCTCAGATAGAGCATGCTGAGCCTGGGAATTCATATTAAACCCATGGACCAAAACCAAAATAAGCACCATCAGAAGAATGCACATGATACAGCGAGGCAGAAATGTAAAAAGAATACAATATTCTACAAAATCATCCTAAAAAAGCGTTCAGCTCATAGATTCTTAAGATCTTCTGACCTTCACAGTACTAACACCAGCAGGTCTTTCTAAGGATAACCGAGACCTTCATAGGCATTGGCATATAAAAGGCTGAACCCTCTCTCCATTATGTCTTTCACTATAATGTTAAACAATGAAAAATAACACAAGCAATACTAGATATTCTACAAAGTGATGCTCTGTTAAACAAGTTCACCAGTTTAACAGAACTTCAAACACAGCAAGTTCTGAGGAAACACTAAGAAAAGTACCAAGAGAAACAAGCAATCTCATAAACAATGGAGGCATGCCCAAGAACAAAATACTGTCTGAGCTGAAAGTCCACTGTTAAAATTTGGCAAAGCTGAAAATCCAACAAGACATTAGACCAGAAATACTTTCAGCACTGCAAAAAATACACTTCCTCACCTCACAGATAAAATAAATCACTATGTCCATCAATATCAGAAGGCACTACACGATTAAGTCCAAAATGCAGTAATAGAGATCACAGTGTGCAGCCACCAAAACAACCATTTAAAGGTAAAAACTCTTCAAGAGAAACCCTAAAAGCACAGGTTAACAGGAAAGAAGAGTGACAACCTCCATGACAAGGGCACACCAAAACAAAGTTTTGTCTCGGACATTTACTGCTGCTTCCATGCAGATTCAGGAAGAATGAATAGACTTACTTAAGCTTTACACAAAAGACAGTAATAATCTCAGATAAGAAAATTTAGAAAGTATCTCCATCTTAACTTCTGATTCTCTCTGATAATAAAACATCTCAGCTATGCAGAATTCTGATACTAAAAAGCTATTACCAAATGGCTTACAGCAACCCAATATGGCAGGTTATATTTCTCCCAGAGACTTAACAACTTACGTATCAAAACAAGATCATCTCTTCAGCACTATTCAATCATTATCACACTTGCATCAAAAGTCATTCAGGAGTAGTACAGGTAAAGACCGAAGAAAAACAAAACAACAAAAATACCAAACTAAATAGTTCTCTCTGCCCCCAGCCACCCCCTGAAGAATGCTAAAATAGAAAACTGCACTTTATTTCAAGTTGCTACTAAAATCTTTAATACAGAATCAGACAATGTTTAGTAGTTTAGGCATATACCATCAGCTTTACTTTGTATCTGTTAGTTAGTTTCACATGTGAGTAAATTAAGTTTAAAATATAAAACCATAATTTTGAAACATTTATTGCCCTGAGAAGAAAAAAATTACAGACACAATATAACCCCTCTCTGCTTTGGGAATACTGACTGTTGTATATTAGAGTCCATCTGTTAAGTAATGACTGATCCAGGATGCATCGCTGCTGCAGCAGACTCACAAGCAGTTTCACATTCATATATGTCTCTCAGTGCAGAGAACTGTTAAACACTCTTGTGTTTATTTTAAAATATAAACACTGTTTTCAGCAACAGGAACTAATTAGTAGGTCTATCTTATATGCAAGCAATGGATGTCCTCCACACAGATACCAAAACATACTCTTAACCTCTCCACCAAAGACAAGCCAATGTTAATCCAGTTGCTGGTGCACTAACAGCCAGAATTAAAATGAGCTTAAATATCAGTAAGAATGAAAGAAAAAAGAAAACCAGAAAAGGATTAAACATCTTTGTATCTGTCATGATCTACACAAAGCCAGTTAATAAAATAACTGCATGTCATTCACTTATTTTGAGTGCTACTTTTAAAGAAATAGGTAATAAACCAACGAAGTTATGATGACTTGTACCACACTTGCACAAAGAACAAAAATAAAATTTACAAGTCACATTTCAAGCTGTCAAACAGCTTGTAGAGAGGAATGGGAAATATACCAGATTACTGTTTTGACATATTCACAAAACTATCAGTTTTAACCCTGTGTGTTCAGATAAGCCATAAATATTAAAATGATCTGACCAAATTACGTCCTTCCCTGCATGCTGCAGCTTTTCCATTCAGTCTGTGCTAGGTCAAATGCAAATAACTGTCAAACAGAAGAATACATCTTTTTAAAGTGTTTGAAACAAAATAAATTCTTTGCATGACTTTGTATAAAATGATTGGAGGTTAGAAGCATTAAACTCATTTGAAACAAAGGCAGTTTCAATTAACTGCCATTCAGTTTTGAGCAGTCATTTTTCTATCCTATTCTATGTGCAAAATTTGAGGGTATTTCATTGACTGAACTGCTTCAAAAGCTTAGCTGCAGCAAATCTTGCATTCAGGAACAGCACCAAATTGCACATAATTGAAAGTGATTCATTTTTAGATGCACTCGCTTGGCTTCTGTAGGTTCCTCAGGCTTTGGTGTAGGTAGCGCAAAAACATTAAGTCATACAGTCCTGCAGTAACTCTTTCACTCCATGAAGTGAGCAGCTGACTAAGGAGCTACATTTTAACATTTTCTCCTTGTTTCAGCTAATTACCCCTCTACAATAGTACTTTGCAACGCACAGACCTCGGACCAAAGTAGCAACAACACTTACTTTGCAGAAAAGAACGTGTTTTGGAAAGCATGGCAGGTTATTAAGACATGGGCAACCCAACACAATACTGCAATACAACTAACTCTTTATTACAGATATTAAAGCGTATTAAATCCTTGCAAAAATCTCCCTCCTCCCCCTTCCTCCACATAAAATGCTCAACTAGCTCTGATCTAATGGGGTTAAACCCTTCACATGTTTCAGCCACCAAGAAAAGATACCAGCTCAGGCTGGGTTTTTTTAACGTTTTTCAGTTAAAAACAGATACTACATTCATGCCACTCTTCTTCCCAAGAGGAAGCTACTAGGTTAAAGGGCAGCGTCCATAACACGAAATTGCGAATTACTTCATCTCCTTATTTTTCACACTGTAAATTGCACACACTACATTCTGCAGGAGGCGGCCGGGACGAGGCACTGGGAAGGGGAAGAGTGGCCTGTCTGTACTAGGCAGGGTCCTGCGTGGAGTTTAGGGAGCGCAGAGGGGGTTTCTGTCACACGCACGACGAGGAGATGAGCAGGTCGCGGAATTAACGAGGAGAGAGAGGCACAAGAGGAGTTTGGGAAGGGAGAATGGTTGGAGAAGGGCCGTACGTGTAGGAGGGACACGGGGGCTGGGAGGATGCAGGTCCCTGTCGGGTGGCACAGGGGCGGAGGGGCGCGGGGGCAGCCCCGGGAGGAGATGGGCTGCGCGGGCCGGTGCCCGCCGGGGCGTCACCGGGGCGGGGTGCCCGGCCGCTTACCAGGTTCAGCACCGTCTCCACGATGTCCCGGTTGCTGACCTCCCCAACCTGGATGAGTCCGATAAGGACGGCGAATTTCATCCGGATATTGCGGATCGGCACCGACGGGTTAATCATCCCCGCGGGGAGCACCACGGACCCGGAGCCCGACGCCCTGAG
>QWTY01012817.1:1444-20390 GCA_008033365.1 Pseudorectes ferrugineus
TCTCTTCCAGCCTCAGCTGTTCTGCATATCCATGATTCCCTGATGGAATTGAAGAAAAGTCTTTGTTTTATTTAAAGCAATAGTTTTTTTCTCTATGCTTTGTTGTTTTACTATTCATTTGCTATAAATTAGTGAAATTTTTTGGTGTTCTTTTTATCTGACATTCAGTCTGCTCTGCAGGTATCCTGTAGCATGGCAGGTGAAGAAGACTTCTTTTTGGAGGAGAAAAGATTCAAGCAGTACTGTGAAGACTTTGTGAGACATTCGCAGCAGATAGGAGATGGTTGGGAGTGGAGAACCAGCAAGGTAAAACAATCAGAGCGTTAACTTTTAGATACCCTTGATGGACTTTTGGAGCTGGTGACAACCACCACAGGCTGGAACATCCTTTAACAACACAGGAAATAAATTTTTTACACAGCTGGTCCGAGACCGTGATAGTGCACAGGTGTGTTGACATGAGGGTTTAGGCCAGTGCATGCATTGAAAAGGTTTTGGATCTCTCAATCCTGGCCAATCAATCACAACCCTTCTTCAGCTGTGGGCAGGACCAGACAATGAATGTGGGGTCACTGTGAAACTCAAGCCCTCCTACTCTGGGCAACTGCTTGTGGTTTTATACCCAAGGTTCACTTTAACCCTTTAGGCTGAAGCAGCACACAGCCTTTGTTCTAGATCCTTGGCTTAGTATTTTCATTACAATACCTGTCGGTTGCATACAGCAGCCAGAAGTATCTGCCACTGTTAATGATCAATTCTCATTATTTGCTGCTTCTCCATAACTTTCAAGCCTCTACAATAATAATTACATATTGTTTCTAGGTCATTAATCAAAATTTTAAATAGCACAGGGCTAAGACTAGTCCCAAAGGACCCCATTAGAATCACTTCTTTTATGGTGATTTCCCCATTTTTTAAGTTACATTTGAGGTCTGTGAATTAATAAATTTTCATCCTATAGCATATGTCAGGTAAGTGTGGGATTACTTTAGTTTTTTTTTAATTTCTGCTTGTGGAATCAACAGATATCTTAGGAAATTCTGAGCATGTATTGTTCCAACTTGTATATTTATCAACCAAACATGTCTTTTGAAATTACACTGACAAATTCTGCTTTCTTTAAGAAAAATGCATTTAACTGTACATATTTTTTCATTTACTGAATTCCATATGACTTTTTTTATTTTGCTCAGGATAATGTCAAACTAATGTATATAGGTACACACATAGCCAGTATATGTATTATAGTGTATAAATATGTATTGATACAGTATATAAAGATGTGTTGTTACAGTATATGAAGATGTATTGGTACTTGCTGGCTTTCTCCAGCATGTAGGTTTTCATGTTCTCTTTTCTGTGTTTTCTTTCTGTTGTAGAAAATTTGCTGTTCTAGCTTTTTTTTTTTTTTTAGAGTTTAATGGCATTAGTGGTCTCCCGTGCTTTCATGAATTTTGGGGAGAAAAGTTATGCTTTTTCCAATGTATGCCATCATTTTTATGTATGTAGTTGTACATTTATATTTGTAACCCTTTCATCACGGACAATCAGAATTTCAGTAAGAAGGAGGACCTTGGACTTATTTGTTCTTTTCAGGAGTTTTTAAAAGAGTGCAAATATTAGCCAAGTGTTACAATGCACCCTTTGTTGTAGAAAATCATTTGAAACTTTAGATTTCAGTCCAAGGCTATATTTGTGAGGATTTATTCAACAAAGAGAGATGCTCTGAGCCTCTACTGGAAATTTAATACATGGGTCAAAGTCTGAACTTTCTGTGAAATAAGAAGCTTTGCTGGAAATAGCAGAATGAGATAGATTTTTGTTCTCATATAAAAAAATTCTAAGAGGGCTGTTTTCTTTTTTTAATGGGCCAAGTTGGCGACTGTGATTTCAGTGTGTGATAAAAACCTGGCCATGGAGACCATCCATTTATAGTGTGGAGTCTGGGAAGAAAGATTTTCCTCAACAAGATGTCTCATTGTCTTTTTGCTTTTTTTTCTTTTTTTCACTAGTATATGTGTTGTGGGTAGTTTGGGGCACTCTTAATTTTGCTGATGTAATGCACTTGGATCCCATTCCTCATTCCTGACTCACGTGAATAGACCCATTGATAGCAGTGAGACCACACAAGTGAACCAGGCTGGTGGAACTGTGTTCCTGTGTTCCCGTGTTTTCTGTGGAGATTAAATTTAGATGATGAAATACTCATTGTTCTCGTGGAGCTGGCTCTTGGTGCATAAGCTCACATGGCCCAAGCAGAACCCTGTATTTATAGCTGTAAGTGAAATGTTCTAAATGATGTTATTTTTATAATGTGTTTCCTTGGTTTGGGTTGTTTTTCCACCGGAAGAAAGCTGTAAAAAAGCCAAGAGCACCTCTCCTGCAGGAGCTGGTGGAGCTGAACTTGGGTGCTGCCGTTAGGGATGGATGGTTAAATCTTGCCGTGGAGGTCGAGATTTAACTAAAGTAAACGAGGCCCTGGTTGCTCTCTGCTTTATGTTTGTTTCGTATTTAGTGAGGTTAATCCAGGTAATCACACTGAAAGCTGCATTAGTTCCCTTTTGCTTATGGTACAGCTGCAGTAGGAAGGGACTCCCTTTGCACATTAGTGGGATCGAGGTTGTGGCTAAAGCTTTGATTTATAGGGGTACAGAAGTGTACAGAGTCCAAAACACTGCGGAGTGCAGCATGAGGGATGGATGCTCCTCCTTCCTGCCTCCTCTGACACACAGCTACAAAACACAGGGACTGCTGGCTCCAGGTCTGCATCCATCCATCCGTGTTTTTTCATGGCACTCACAGATTGCAAAGGCTGTGGCGTTTGACTGCCCTCCTTTGGGGGGAAGAACCGGTTCAGGGAGGTGGAGGCTCTGTCCAACCCTGCTCTGGCAAAGCTCGCTCTGCCGTGGGGCATTCCACCTCTGTGGGTGGCTACAGCACCTCCTCTGCTGCTCTTAGTGGGACAAATACCCGTGCAGGTATCTTTACTCCTGCTGACACTGTTGGGAAGCTCCAGGAGGAGACACTTGAGAAGCAAGGAGACTCTTGAGAGGGTGTTGAGAGTGAAAAGAAGTGGATTTTCTATCACCGATTTAGGCTTAGTTTTTCTTTCACCATTCTCTGCACACTGGATTCCTCCCTGCACAGGCTGCACTTGGCTCTGCAGCCAGGACATGCAGAAAGTTTGGTGGGTTCATGTTCTTAATGAGATTTATTGAGAAAATAAGACGTGCAGTAGGAGAAGTTGTGAGCAGTGTAATTGCCTGTGGTGTTATTCATGCTTAAAAATCAATGGAAAAAATACATGTAGAGAGTATTATCCTTTTTTTAATGTGTGAAAGTTGATCAGAACAAAATAAACAAGTAGCTCATGGTAGATTTTGGAGGTACATTTAATCTACAGTGTCTTTGGAAAGAGAGAACTAGTGTGTCAGTATAAAATCTGTGATGGTTTAAAGGTCAAAATAAATGGCATAAACTGTGTCAGCAATGGCAGATTAACCAAAGAGTTAAATCATAGTTAAATTTGCAGTCTTGTCAAGTAATTGAATGCTACGTTAATGAATTTTGTAGCGAGAGTGTTTTGAATAGAATCCTTTTTCATCAGATGTTGTGCATATGCTCTCTGTTTGTCTAAAATAAAATGTAATGAAACAGCTAATAAACCCCCAATTTATTTGTTTCCTTTGAGAAATAAATTCTCGACATGCAACTACTGTTCTTTGTGTTCTGTACATGCTTTCTCCCTTTCAGAGTGTATATGTTTTTAAACGTTTTCTCTCCTCTTGCTTCTAATTAAGAAAAACAAAATGTGCAGGTAGACCGACCAGTAATGCAGGAAAGCTCCTAAACCTTTCTTCTTCCACTCTGGAATTGTACAAGGGCCCTTTACAACTGTGGGCTGTGTGGCCTGGGAAGCAGAATGATAAAATGGGAACTGGAGAAGGCACAGCTTCATCTGTTTTCTCTTACATTTGACCTCAGAGGTGATCAAGAGAAGGAAACAAGTTGTGACTCTACATACATAAATTCTGAAGTGGTTTTGTTTTGTTTTGTTTTCAGAACTTTGTAAAATTAGAGGGGGAAACAGAGCAAAACCAAACCAACCTCGCAAGAGTTGGGAAGTTAATCCTGGCATGAATGCGTTGAAGTAGGTCAAAATCGTTAATAACTCCTCGTCTCTTCATCGCCTTGGTGCCCTGCCTTCCCGTTCTTTGGCACTTATCCTGATCCGCAGGGAGCAGTCGTCTTATTCCATTAATAGCTGTATTAAACTTTATTTTTGCTGTTCAGGCCCTTGACTTCCTTCAACACCAAGAACTGGTGTAAATTATCTGTGAGAAGGTGCTGAGGAGCACTGCAATCATCGGTGCCTATAAAAAGACTTGGAGCCTGTGCCTAAATACCATGCTCTGTTTATTTTCTAGAACAGTGAAGGCATTTACCATTTTGGTTACAGAAAATTTTTTTTTCTTTCTCTTTTTCTGAACACAGGACCTTGGTGATGGTTATCTTAGTAAGACACACTTCCAAGTAAGAAATAGACACATCCCACCAGACCTCAAGGAGAAAAACAATAACACTGAAACAACATTATTTGCACATGTTGAAGTAAGTACAGATTTTTAAACTTAAGTGTTTATAAAATAAATAATAAAATCAAAAAACACTATGCTAGTAAGTCCTTCCAGCAAGACTTCAGATCTGAAGTTATCAGTGGCTTTTAATTAGTTGTCCTGCAGTTACAGAAAGACTAATTAATACACCTCATTGAGGTGTACAGCTGTATTGGTGATGAAAATTGGGAAAAAATGGAGAAGATTCCAGCATCCTTTATGTAGGTGTTCTCCTCACAGGATAATATTTCCTAGCATTTTGATTCACTAACATTAAGGAAACTTATTTTTGTGTGTGTGTTTGGAAAAAAATTAAACATCAAGATTTGTTTATCTTAGAGGTAAATGTTAGTTAAAAGAATTAAGGAAACTTTGAGGTTAATATTCATTTGAAGTGATATTTATTGAATAAAACTTTTATACTCAGTGGCTACTTTTCTACTGTGACTTAAAAGACTGAGCAGTTTTTTGAAACTGGTGGTGGGCAATGAAATGGCCTTGGTGTTCCTGAAGGAGAATAAATGCCTTTCTTCCAGAAAATTAAAACTGTTCATTAGACTCTGGTTGGACTGATCTGAATAATTATTTGCTTGTTTGAGTCTGCATTAGACCTCCAGATTATTGACTAATCAGGATATAAATGACAGGGATTCCCTCCCTTGTTATGTTGTTACCATAAATAAGAAAATAAATCTTTGATTGTAATAGACTGAAAGCAGCATATTCTATATGTTATGAGATATTGAATAGGTGGATGTGGTATACTTTGCAGTTACCTTTTTCTGCAATTCCTTTCCTTTTTTCATCAGCACTCTGATTGCTTTTTTTTCTCCCACAGAGACTGGTACATTTAAGACATTTCTGGTCTGAAATGACTATTCTTTTGGCCTGGTTTCTGAAGGAAATGGCACTTAAAACAATTGTGCTATTAGTCTGTGATACAGTCATTTCTACTGATTTTTGAGCTCACTCACAGGTTTCAGCTGCATTTTAAAGAGGGATAGAGATCTAAGTCATTTAACGAATAGCTGAAGCATTTTTCAAGTTTTCCTTTAAATTGAATTCTAGTATTTCATAAAAAGAAGGCTGATCTCAATGCTTCAGGGGTTGTTATTTAATTGTCACTAACAGCAGTGTTTGTATACTTCAGTCCTGACTTGTAACAACAGATTACTGTTTATATTGAAAATTGCTTTTGATGATTGTGACTTTTTTTTTTTTAATAATGAATCAAGTCTTCATTACAGAGTGCACTTTAAAAGAACATCTGTAAAAAGCTATTGAGTCCTTCTTCTGGAAAGAAGGTGTCAGTTATAGAAAATGTCATAGAACAGACTTCAGAGTCTCTAACATACTGAAATGGAGTCTTAAGTACACTGAAATTTTATAATAAATAATAAACAGAAATAAGATTCCAGGCCAAGCTTTGTGATTTATCAAGATTCTGAAGTGAATAGTCCTTGAGATATTTTGAAAGATTTCTTTGTTTTGAACCACAGTAATGTGCAGGTTGGAAGGAGCCTCTTTGAGAAGGAGCCTTTGTACCTGTCGTGTAGGAGCAGTAAAGATGAAGAGTGAAGCAAGGGAAAGGTCTTAGGAAATTATGGAGAGTGTAAAACCATAAGAAAAAGAATTAATTTCTTCTCCAAAATATTCAGTGCCTAATGGAGTTGATGTCAAATTTACATTCTTCATTGAACTGAAGGGTAACCAGACTGTTAAAGTTATTTAATCTATCAAATAGGAAAATGAAATTTGCTGTGGATATGTAAAGTAAAGCTGTGTGTTTAAGAAAGATGAAAATGGTGACTATAGAGGGGTTACATTATCTTAAGCACAGTAGTTCCTGTGTAAGATGCATGTTCTTTTTCACAGATATTGAATGCTAGAGACCAATTCCACTCTAATAACCATCTGTTATTTAAATAGGTGTTGGGTTTTGGTTTTTTAGTTTTAATATATGTTGTACCATAAATCACTTGGTATTATGGAATTACTGCAATCTGTTTGAATAAGTTATTGAAACACATTCTGATGAAAAGCGAAAGTTGTGGTCTTGGTAGAAATTGGAAAGGTTTCTTCTGGCTATATGCATTCAATACTTATATTTTTTTTTTTCCCCAGAAAATTAATAAATGTTATTTTTATATATTTGGCACTTAAAGAAACTCTAAATAAGAAATTAAACTAATTTTGGAAAAAAATGGCAGTTGACTGATAGTTCCATATTTCACAGTTTTCAGTTCCAGAATTACTGTTATGATCTTGATTTTTCTATATTGTATCTCTATTATTTGTATCTTATTGGAATATTTCCATCTGTCTAATCTGATCTCCTCCAAGGTGTGGTAGATACGATGCATGTGCTTGTAATAATATAATTAACTAGGAACAATAAGAAAGGGAAAATACGGAAATTAAGATCTGAGTAATCAACATTCATTGTTAGGAACAACCACTGTTGACAAAAATAAAAAAACTCTGTAGTGTGGAATATGCCAGGGTATAAGAGGCCAGGAGATTTTCCTCTCCTTGTCCTGGAAATCCAGTTCAAAGATTAGAAATAGAACATTAGTTTTTGCAGACAAGGTGAAAATTCGGAGGAAAATCAGAGACTGATTTTTGAGGTTGGGTGAAGTCATGGGAAAGTTATCCATAGTGAGGATTTAACTCCTATTTAGGTGACTGAACTCAAGACACATCGAGAGGGGGTGATGTAGAATAAATCATAAATATATCCTGTTGTTGTTGGGGTACAATTAGGATGATGAAACTGCAGAGAGGCAAAATTATGACTGTTCTACTCATTTTTAGTCTGTGAAGAGACACTGAAATCTAATGAGACAATAAAGAAAATACACAAATAGCCTGAAGTAGCTTTATTCAAATAGGAAATCGATTATCAGTTATGATAGTATTAAAAATGTGCTAATCTTATGGGATCTACTGGAAACCTGACCAATTTACTTGGAGTTTGTTTCACCTCATTGATCAGTATGGACAGTTAATATTTCCAACTTTCCATCTCATTGACTGGTGTCTAAATATCAGGAGCCTTCCTGGTGAAGGAGTGATGAATAACTTCATATTCTGGTCTTTTCCACAGAGCAGTCTGTATTATGTGCTGGTTCCATTTATGCAAGTTGTGTTTTCATCTGAAAACCAAGAATAAAATTCTATGTGGGTTTCTTTCTGCTTATTTTAGATATCTGCAATACAGAGCTTGTCACTTAAATCTTTGTTTCAGCCTGAGGAGGTAAGAAGGCATTTCTGGGTATAAATCAGTTGACCTATTTTAGGTGTCTCCTCTACTAGAGAAGATGAGTCTAAAAGTGTGTGTTTTTCCTCAGGGGTGATCAAGGGAGGCTACATGGTTAACCAGGCTGTAGATGCCTGCATATTGTCATGTGAGCCCCATACAACAAAACGTGGCTCTGGGCTCCTTGGAGTAGTGGGAATTTGTGCTGGTGACTTCACTGAGGCCGAGATTTCACTTTGATGGTGAAGCTCATACTTGGTTGAGGACTGTGTTTTGTAAAGTAGCAACTTGGACAGTTTAAGAAAGTTTGTCTTTTTATACTTGGCAGTGTCTCAGTTGTCAAGCTGTTTATCTTAACGAGGTGCCTGGGGATCCTGTCTTAGGCAGATCCTATTTGTCCGTTTGCCATCCTCCTAGGAAAGGATTCACGCTGTTCTTCTGGTACACCATCCTCTGTTTTTTGTGGTTTTAGTTTAGTCAAGATGTTTATTTCAACGTCCTGATTGGTAAACAGAAACTACTAATGACATGTGACTGATGATAAACTTTAGGCCAAGTTGGTGGAGGACGCCCTTCTGACAGTGAGATCAGATTCAGTCCCTTGGATATGAGCTGAAGAGTCATAAACCTTTTAGAGTCTCTTCCAACAGAATAAAAATAGCCTGAGATGCAAAGCAAGGGACAGATAGAAACACATGGGCGCCATTTGAAAATTTTTAAGATGCCATTTTGTTCTGGTTAAATTTTTATTGAATCAGTTGTTGTCTTTCTGAGCTGTTCTGACTTTATGCCAGCTGAGTGTCATCTGTACTTTTCCACAGACAGCATAAATCTTGTGTAACCACCATAAAGCGTTCTGGCTAATTCAACAACAATCTTCAGTATGTATTCTCTCTTGATCCAAATCAAATCTGTCCTCCCAGGACATCTGTCAGGGTCTTTATCAGTGAACGTGGGACTGTCTTCTTTTCTGGCAAGGACAGAACAGTTACATACATTATTGCATGAATTGTTGATAAGGTGAAAAATACTGTGCAAGATTCAAAGTGAAGGTAGTTCTCCTGCCTCAAAGAGCTTGCAGTCTCAAAGAGTAAAAAGGGAAAATCTGGATTCACTTTATGCATTCTTTTTGTTTGTTATTCAAATAGCCCAAGGGAAGCAATAACTTGGAGTAATAATTCTCAGTGTGTGGTTTGTCTCAGCTCCTCTGGGTATTGCAGAAGAAGTGAGTCAGCATGGAACCATTCCTGGAGCTGGAGCCATTGCCACTTTATGAGGGAGTGGGCAGGTTGGGAATGCTGAAGGTCTGTTCATACCTGATACTGCATTTGGAAAATGAGCGCTGAACCCCAACAAACACGCTGGTGAAGTTATGCTTTTGCTGTATCGTGGGCTCCACCTTTGCTGGCAGCTGTTCATGAGTGTTAGTGAAGATCTGCCTGGTGGGGGATGTGGGAACGAGTCTGACATCTTCCGTAAACGTCGTAATTCCATAATTTGCTGTTCAGCTGTGCTTTTAAGTTTGTAGCAAATAGAAAATTACATTTTTTAGCAATTATTAATCATTTTTTCTCTAAACAAATGCAGTATTTTTACAATTGGGAACAACTCCTTTTTCTTTTTTCTGTGCAAAAATAAATAAGATGAACACAGTGTAAACATTTGCATAACCACAGTATTTGTTGGATGGTTAAGTGAAAACCCAGCAAAAAGTGCTTAAGGAGAAAAATGTAAATACATTTAATAGAATCCAGCACTTACTGCAGGAAATAATGGAAGTACCTTAGTAAAGAGGGAGAAAATCAAGTATTACATACCTAAAACATCAGTTTGTAGTGAATGTTTCAAGCTCAAGAGCAGTGGAGTTGCTCATGTACCAGCACCATTTTCAAATGCCACGTCACAGAAATGAAGCCCCAGTGGAGACCTGTAAAAAATAAACCAAGAAACCACTTATGCTGAAGAGTTCTAAAGTGTGTTGCAAAACGCAGTCAAGATCCTTGTGATTTTGCTTAAAAATGTATTAATCTGAAAGCAGAATTAGCCTTTATTAAACCACAGGAAAATATTCCAGTGTGGATTTTATTAACTGTTGTCTACATGGAAAGGCTTGGCAAAATAACGGCATTGTTTAGAAATATCCAGGCTGGAAGAAACTTTGGTGTAGACATTGCACCCCTTCCTCGAGCTGGAGAGCCCTCAGAAAAAGAAGAGTGGTGACAGAAGCCACCTGAGTCCAGTCCTGCTTTTGGGCTCCTTCTTTGATGGGATGCCTGAGTCTTCAAGGAGGAGGCTTCAGTGCTTCTGCTCCTGTAAAGTTCTGGAGGCACGGGAAGTTTTTGTCTCCCACACACAGACCTTTGTGCATCGTTTTCTGCGTGTCACGTTGGAATCCTGGCAAATCTTGTTAGCAGTAGTTACATTTAGTTTCCAACAGCTTTGATGACATGCTGTTGGCTTGACTGTCGTTGTGGGTGGTGGGACCCTGATCTGAATTCTCTATCTTGCACATTCTTTGATTGCTGTTCTGTTTTACCCACTAATAACTTTCCACAAATCTTAGGAGATACATCAAAAGCCAGTATATAAACTAATTATGATGCTTTTGGGAGAGCTGAAGGAGCACTTTGTGTAACCTCCAAAAGTGATTCATTTTCTGTTTAGATGTTAGCGTGGAGTGATTTCAACTTTTTATCTGCCATCTTGGTATTCAGAGCTGTCACTTAATATTAGCAAATAAATGCTACATCAGACACAGGAAAAGATGCTCTAATTCAGGTTTGGTAACTGAATGTGACAGTTTAGTTGGAGTTACCATGGTGGAAGGCGTGATGTCATTCCAGCAGAATGTCTTTCTTCTGCAGTAAATAAACTTTCATTTCCTGTGGAGCACACACTGAGGCTGTGGGGAGTGAAAGTGATTTTCCCAGAATCTGAACTTTGAGAGTAGTAATACCAGTGACAAAACTATTTATAAGCTCACCCTTTTATCCTGGTGATCCTGTGCTTCAGATATTAAAAAGGGATATTGTTGTTTTGTTTCCATTTAGTGTGTTTTCTCACGACATGTAGAAAGGTGTTTTGAAAAATATATATGGTGGTTTTAGAGCATCTAGACAAGATCAAAATCAGAGTAAAGTATTTTTCCACTTTTAAAATTCTTCAAGTTAAAATTTAATTAAATAATTCTAGTTTGATTTAATGTCATAAATGTACATTCTGGTGGGGTTTCTTTGTACAGTAAGTCATTATTATGAGATTGTAAAAAACAATTTTTAAAAATTGTGCCAGAGTGGACTTGGACTGTGGTTGTCTTCACACAGTAAATGGTGTTAATTTACCTTAGAACTGTGTGTGATTTCATATACAG
Source organism: Pseudorectes ferrugineus (assembly GCA_008033365.1). Classification (NCBI taxonomy): domain Eukaryota; kingdom Metazoa; phylum Chordata; class Aves; order Passeriformes; genus Pseudorectes; species Pseudorectes ferrugineus. The sequence continues at coordinate 12,690 of QWTY01012817.1, forward strand.
CAGCAGTATCAGAGATACTGTAGGCCACAGTGGGCTGTGTGCTTCCCCTCTCAACTTGCTGGGTTAATATGATTTTTTACAAGTCTTGGTGACTCTTCCATCAAGTGTTTTGATGCTTGGCATGTCTTGATAGCTGGGCAAAACATCAAGAGATCCCAGCTTCTGCAGTTTTATCAATGGAAAGGCTTGTGAGAGATTAAAATCTGTTTTTCTGTTTCCAATTTAAAAAATATCACTGCTGTGGTCTTAATAGGAGAGACAGTTTTGAAAAAAGACATTTTTCCTTTGTTGAACTGTTCACCCCTTATGTCTCCCTCCTTTTTTCTCCTCCAAAAAATGTTCAAGATGAGCTGCCATGAATGGAGGAGGTACTGAACTGATGGCCATATCAACAGTGCTTATGTTGGCACATTTGGCCACACCCTGGCTTCCTTTTATATTATTTAATATATTGAAACTGATGCATGTTGTAACACAGCACCACTGTGACATTTCCTAAGCATTGCTGTATGCCTGGGGATAACAGGAATGAAGAGTTTGGGGGGATCTAAATTCCCCAAATTTTATGCATTTTAATATCAAGACATGCTTTAGGATGCAGTAGAACATGATTCATATTGGTCAAAGTTGTTTAGAGTTGTTTAATACACACATTGCAAAAGGATTTTTCTCCAAAAAAGCACATGCATTGAAATGTGATGTTAAATATCATAGAAAGATTAATGTTACCATTCTGGCATTCCTGAAAGCAAACCTCCAGTGTGTTTGTAACAACCTGACCGAGGCAGGTGTAGATAAATTTTATAGATAAATATGCATTTTCAAATACTTAATGACATTAGCTCACAGATGAAGGACATGACACTGTAGTATTTGTCGATACTGTTTTACCACAACAGAAACAAAATCACAATCTGTTCAATTGTTAGCACTTTACTTTTAATGGTGAACCTCAAAACATGTCATGTTTCCAGCCTCACGTATATGCCTGCCTTTGTTTCTCTTAAATTGAATTGTACTGGTTCAATGTTATGCTCTAATTTTCTGGGGATGCTGATGCTCATCTGTATTGGAACAATGCTTTTATTTTGGCCAAGTGCCTGTGTTTTTAGCAGTGTCATATGATTATCTTTCAGTGTGTTTGGATTGCTCGCCTGCAGCACACAGGTCATGTTGGCTCCGAGTGAATATTGCAGATTTAGGGCCTCAGAGTGGCTTCCTGAGAACCAGGCAGAGTGGCCAAACTTCCATATGTTGCTGCTTTGTGGAAAATTCATGGTTATTGTCCTTTTAGCTGTGAGGTCTAACTGTGAGTTTTGTTTCCTTCCCAACACCATCTCATTCTCATTGTCTCTGAACTCTCAAGATACATGAAAAAATCCTTTTCTCCCCTTTGTTGCGAAGAATGGTTGTGATTTTCTGCTCTGGAAAAAGATGCAGTCTCATACTTTTTTTTTTTCCCCTGCATGATAAGGTTTTCTTTACCATAAATCTTTTTGTTAGCCTTATTAATTAAGAAGAAGCCACTGCTGAGTTTGTGTTAATATTGTACATAAAGCGATTTAGCTTTTTTCTTGAGGTCAGAATGTGGTGTTTCTTGAGAACATTACAGACTTATATTGTGTAATCAGTGTGTGATTTTGAGGTCAGGGCCTTTCTAGATATAACTAAAGAGCATTGAAGTTCACTGAGACTTAGGAACTTGTGGTGCAGGAAAGTGTGTTCTAGAGTTACAAATTATTTTTCATGAGTCATAAAAATAACTTACTTTTCCCCATGTAGACAAACACACAGAGAGGAGACACTGCTTTTTTAACTTGTAGGAGTCAAGACTTAATATATATATACTTTAAATCATGTCTATATATAAAGTATGTATATAAGACTTTTTTCGTACTGCACTGGTACTCAACATGATGCTGCCAATGCAGAGTGTTAAAATTTGGTATTAATGTGATTATGAATGCGCCAATTTCAAAATTTCTATTCTAGTTTACAGCAGAAATTAATTTGGTTCTGTCAACTTACATGAGACAGGTGTTTTCCTGAATGAGCAAGACAATAGATCTTTAATACAGAGCAGGTTTTTTTCACTTGAATTCAGCTTGTTAATGTTGTGTAATCTTTCTGCCCTGGTTTGCCAGGGACTAGTTCAGGCAGCACTTGGACATGCTCACTGACTTTTGAAATGAGACACTCACTTCTACTGAGTGCAAGATACTGAGGGCACATCCTGAGCACAGGGGACATTAATGCTTGGGAGTGGAAAATACACTTCTGGGCATAAATGGGTGTCTGTAACTGGGAGTGTTTTGCTTAATGGGTGGCTTTCTCATGATGATCTGTGGTGGTAGCAACGAAAATGGGTTATTTGAGTTGACTCAAACATCTCTTACCACCGTTTTGCTCTGAATTCTGAGGAAGATATAATGTCATACACTAAATAAGATTTAAGTTTGCTGTTTGAAGAGGAAAACAATAAAGTGTAAGAACTCCTTGTGATCATGAGATAGACATTTTTCTGGGATAAGTGATCAACAAAGTTGTGGAAAGGCAGACGTGTCTAGTATGGGAGAGAGAAAGCTGAGAGACAAAAGGCTTGTGCTGTAGGTCATACTTTATAACATAAGCTTTGTGTCCATCTAGTGATTTTTGTAATATGATCATTAGTGTTTCCATCTGTATTTTGTGTTTTTCCCTATTTGATAGCTTGCCAATAAAATTTCTTTCCCAGACAGCTGAACCTAGCTTGCAGACTGACAGGGCACAAAAAACCCCCCCACCTTCAAAGGGAAAGCACATTAAAAAGCTTGGAAATCACCAGAAAGCGTTAACGGCTCTGTTGGCTGTTACACAATGGGATGCAGGAATTGCAATAATGTTCTCTTCCATCTGGTGCCTGCAAACTTGCTGTTTTCGGAGGCATTCGCTGCTGTAGCAAACTGTTCACTTATTCATTCTTGTGTAGTTGCCCGTTATTCTTTGGAAAAGACTTGGGTTGAAAGCGGCTCAGTTCTTTGTTGCAGAAGTGCTCAGTGTCAAACATATTACAAGAAGATGTCAGTCCAAATGCAAATACCATCAACTCTCAGAGCCTCTCCGCATGTTGTGTATATTTGGAATGTGCTGTGAAGGTGTAGTCCCAGGAGTGAGGATCTTGACTGACAATACTTAAAGGAAAATCATGCGATATCTGTGCCAAAACGTCTATCTCAGGCTGAAATTTCAATTTCCGCTTTAAATTTCCTGGCTTGTGTTAGCTAACATTACAGCCTTGGTTTTCCTTCTTTTCTTAGGATCTGTGTGGTTATTTTCTTTGTTGCATCTGGACTGGTTAATTTTCGGGACGGTGAGATAGCAACTGACTGGAAGGTGTCACTCTGAGAGGGAGGAGTGGCTTAAGGAACTAAAGCAAGTGAAGACACATTTCTTACTGCCAGACTACGAGATAAAGGAGTTCATATATAATTTCTGAGCACAAACCACTTAAAAATGTCCAACTCTTGGTCCTCCCTGAACATCTGAAGTATCTATGATCATAGAGCAACAGTCTTTGGTGATGTGTTCATAGCAAGACAGGTTAGCCGTCACCTATCTTACATTATCCTATCCCAGGATGTTAATTAGTCTCTTCAGTCCTGTGGTATTGAGCAGGTAAATTAACTTACTCATGGTTTTCCTGAAAGTATTACAGCAATTCCCATCATTCTGCCCATTTCAGTTGAACGTTACATAATGGTGTACATTTATGTAAATCTTGTGTTGCTTTCAGAAATTGTGAGCAGTATTGGGGTGCGTTGAGATGACCTTGGAAACATTAATTTCAGCATATGTACATTTTCAGGTGCTGTACGATGTGCCTTTGTCTTTTCCAGCTTTTTTCCTGGAAGGATTTGGTGCTGCCTGTACTGATGTGACCGTGGTAGTTGTGTGTGGGATCTGGCACTGCTGTATTTCCACTGCTGCAGGCTCAGTGGCTCAAATACCAACCACCAGCTTTGCTCCTGAGGGCCTCGGGGCTTTTAGGATGGAAGCTTAGCTCTCATAGGCAGGTATGTGGGAGCCAGTGGTTGTGCCTGGTTTAGACTCAATTCCTTTGGAAAGGCTCTGGAGATCACTGCAGAGTCAGTCTGTTTGTCACCACAGTGTACTCTTGAGGTTGTTTGCCAGTTTTTTGTGGTTTTGAGCATCTCTAAATAAAAATCTTATCTGCTTGAGCTCAGGCAGCAGCTGTGCAGATGTGGGTAGATGGTCATGGCGACCTTCAAAACCAGTTATTTCTTCACCAGCTAAGTTGGAATTTCAGCCCTGATTATGATTTAATGCATCTGAATTAAGTGTCTAGCGTAAGCAAACTGAATTCCATCTTCCAGCTTCGTTAGTGCTTGTGAAACTTTTGTTTTTCCTCCTGTATGCTCAGTGAAATCCATACTTTTGGGATGTTGGTAGGTAATACTGACCTTTTTGGAAGAGAGGTGTGTCAGAAGAATTAGATGTTGTCATTTGGGCCATACAATTTCCAGCAGTTCTGGGAGCTGAGGCAGGTGTCTGAACCGACCTGGTCCTTGGCAGCAGTGGGTCCTTTGCCTCTCTTCAGCAGAAGCTTCTGAGCACAAGATGCTTGGGAAAATCAGGCCACAGAGGCACTTAAACAGAACAATGCCAATCCGAGTGAGAATCTCTGGTTTTGAACGTGTTGTCCAAGATTTAGAAGCTAAGGCAACGTTAAGTGTCTTGAGTAGCTGCACAGGTTTGCAAGAAAGAACACAAGAGCTAGGAAAAGCTTCCTAAATGAAATCCTGAAACCAAGTAGGATGCATGGAATGTATTTAAACATCTCCTTTGTAGGATTCTTGTATTTCAGCAGAGTCACAGCATGTGTTCTAATACATGTTTAATGTATGTTTAATTAGTCCAGTGTTTAAGATGCAGAAGTGCAGTTAAAAATTGAAGAGAGAATTGAATCAAAATTTTGATCCCATGGTCTGGTATTAGCTAGAAATATCTGGCACTCAGGGAAAAAATACTACTACTGCTATTATTACTACTATCGACTTAAATACAAATGTAAATGGAAGACACTCTCATGGGTTTCTAATCTTTAAAATATTTCTAGTTGCTGCCTGTTGTTAGATGCTTAATTTCGTATTCCCCAGGTTTTGTCCTATATCCTAGAAGGATAGAAACACGTTTGCTATTTAACATCAGATGTAGTTTTCGTGTAAACCATAACTGCACAAATTTGAATTCCAAGAAAAATGTTAAATATTGGAAAGATGAGACTGCAAAAGGTCTGCTACGCCAAGGTTAGCAAGGTATAACACTTTTCTTTGGATTGTGCTCGAAAACCTCTTTGATCTGTTTTTCTGTGATGTGTGCTTCAGTCTCTGCCCCTGCCCCTTCTCAGAAATTCTTCTTTCCGTGGAGTGGTGCTTACCACATTTGAGCAAAGTAAAGTTTTTTAAAGATAATTAAGCTCCTGCAAGTTTTATGGAGGTAAGTGGCTGAGTGGAGGACAGGCCATGAAAGTTCTCTTCCTGAGGTAACTTACTGTGTGCCAGAGAATCCGCAGGACAAAGGCCTTTGTAAATGTCCCAGCTGGGGCAAGAGCCCTCTCCTTCCTTGGTCCTAACACCTGATGCAGATCTGAAGGACAGAAAAATCAGCCAGACTAAATATTTCAAAGTAATTCCAGGTAATTCTGTGCTTACAGTATTTAGCAAGCAACTTGATAAGCAATTTCAAAATATTTTGTCATCTGAATTTGAGGCAATACAAAAAAATAAATATAAATTGATTGAAGAAGTATGCTTGCATAAAAAAAAAGGACTGCTTTATTGCTATTGATTTCCCCCCTCTTTCCTGAAGTGCCTGTGCTTTGGGAAGACAGAGAGTGCCTTTGATTAAATGTGAGTAAAGGCACCCTTGTATTCCTGGCACAATATGCAAAGTACATGGATATTAAAACATTGCATTCTCTGGTGAAGCCCAGCTTACCTGTGGCTGATACAATATCTGTGCCTGTGAATGGCAGATTTGAATGCCTATGAACAGTAAGAATAGCTTGGCAAGGTATTTTTTTTCTCCACTGTTAACCAGATTTGTGGTATTAGACTTTATTTCCTGCTCCAGGCTTTCTACCTCATCTCCGAACTCTACTGATTTTCTTTGTCTCTCCATGGAAAGAGCTGCCACAGTAGGGTCTCATTACAGAATTTTATTTCAAATCCATCTCTAGAAATACCTCTAAAAATAACTAGACTTTAATGTCCTTTTTTAAAAAAGTCTTTCTGGAAACTGCTGAGATAATACTGTGACGGAAATCTTGGTAAAAAAGAAGAAATAGGAAAATAACATGAGTGGGGTGGTTAGTGATGTTTGTCAGTTAAGGTTCTTCATTACCTTCAAATGAAATCCCTGTTCTGGTACACTTAGTTTTCTGGAAGGTGTTCTCACACTATTTCAATTAGCTGGTACTTTCAGATTTTGCCCATTGATATTTTAAACTGTTTCTGACAATTCACTTTGTTTGTCAAAGGCAGCCCTGGATCACAGATCTCATAACCATGTGTAAACACCTGCAGCAGGTGCTCTGTTGTCTCTTTTTTCAGTCAGGCCTGAATCTTGATGTGATGAGCTGTTCCCTTACATGTGTCAAGTCCTTCATAAAGGACAGCCCTCCTCAAAGATGTAAATAACATGTAATTAAAAAGCAAAATCAGTTTTCTTTAGTGATTAAAGAACATTTAATGGCCATGCATGAGTAATACAACAAAGTGCTTAAGCAAATCACATCAGAATCAAGTGCCTCAAAGATTTTTAAATAGTAATTATTAAGAACTGAACACTTGACACTTTGAGCTGAACTTATTAATAATTTGTAGTCATACAGGGAGGGAGTGAATGGATGAATAGAAAGAAGTGTGAAGAGTAGGAGGGAAGTGAGCTGATGCAATACTTTGGTAAGGAAGGGGATGAGCCCATTCTAGTACTTTATAGACTTTTTTTTTTAGCAGCTTCATAATGCCAGATGTGAGATTGCAAATAGTTTAATTTTCAGCATCAGGAGAGCAGAAGGGTGCGTTCTCCCTGCTTTTTTTTAAATTTTCTTTTTCCCTGTCCCTTTTTTGAATTGTCTTTTACTTAAATTTTCCCCTACCAGTATCAAAAAAACAGGTATTAAAAATTTTCTTTTCTCTGACGGTAGAGTAGATACAGCTGTATTCAGCTGGTCCTGAAGCAAAATATTTGTTCTTAAATAATACGAAAGATACAGAAAGCCTCTTCAACACTTCTCTCAAAAAATAGGTTAGGTAAAATACTTGTTGTGGGATCAGAAGTCAGTTTGAGAGGATTTACTACTTTTCAGTTTAAAGGAAGAGTTGAAACAAGTTTTGAGTGTGTCACTAATTGGATTTGAAGTGAGACTTGTAGAATTATTTTTCCCCACTAGTCTGTTGCAAGTGGCTTTTTGATAACTGGCATTATTAAATTTAATTACTATTCTGGTTATTATTTCTAAAAATGGTAAGAGTCTTTGGCATGTAACAGCTGATGGATTTTTCCCAGAAGTTGTGTTTCTTAATGAGCAAAACCCAAAACTCCTTCAGACTTGGTTTTAGCATGTAGTAAGAATTACAGAACAGCTGGCCTGAGAAAACAGGCTGGAGAGGATATATCATTAATTGATTGTGTTTAAAA
>QWTY01012818.1:0-20329 GCA_008033365.1 Pseudorectes ferrugineus
GAGGCAGAATTATCTCCCTTGACCTGCTGCCCACACTGCTCTGGATGCAGCCCAGGATATACACAATAATGTACAAATATTTTATTTTGGGAGAAAAAAGCGCTTTTTTTTCTGAAGTGAAAATGTCCCGTTCTGAATATGGCAGAGTAGGCCCATTTTGGTAATGTCAGCATTCTTCCTCAGTGTTCTTCCAAAAATGAAATTCCAGACAAATCTCCTCAATTTCATCAAGTGTTTCATTTTTAACTGGACTGTGTTTTCCAAAGGATATCACATTTTTTCCTCTTTCAGTCTAATTCTGGGCATCTGAAGTAGGTTTTGGAATGGTTCAATGTGAACCATTATCCCTTTTTTTCCTCTGCTCAGTTAAACATCCTCTACCATTTAATTTCGAGAGTGAAAAAGAAAGAAAGAAACTAAAGGAAAATTTGCTATTGGTGGGACAAAAATAATGGCATTTTGAATGTTTCCATGAAAGCAATGTGACATGACAAATTTTAAGAAGCTCTGTGAATACTATTAATATTTATGATGCACTCAAGAAAACAGCTATTGTGTGCCACATCCATCAAAGATAAGAATTGTATTCAACTCTGTTGGATGATAAACATTGAATGACAATAGCTGGAGATTATACGAGGTTTTCATCCTCATGTTTTATGCCTGCTTGAGTAAAGCACCATGTTATTGCACTGTGAACCAATAATTTGCTTTCATCAAATTAGATACACTTGCTGATACTCGTTACAATCATATCCAAAATATTAATGAACATGCAGGGAGGGCTGATGCCAAGTGCTCCAGATCCTTTAGGATCGAGTCCTACAGGCAGCGTTTCCCACTGATCCACCTCTTGGAAGTCACTGTGAACTCCCCAAATTACAGTGATTTGACCACATATTATCAGTTGTTTGCAGTTGGGATGAATGCAAGTGATTACCCCGTGGAACGAAGGCCCTTCCAGCACGGCAAGCTGGCTCTCTACATCCCATGTTTGTCCTTAGAGCACTCCCAGCACAGCAATGGGGCAGGATTGTGCCATGGGAACCCTGCTGGTCTCACAGCAGCACCTGCCCTTGGGTGACGGGCCCCGGGCTGTCCTAAGTCTGGCCTTGCTTCTCCTCTTTGTCATGGCTGTAAAATGCACTTTTGGAGCTCATTTATGATCACCCAGCAAGCAACGCTGGAGAGAGACAAAGGGGGCTTCTCCTCCCCCTCCTGCTCCCAGCACCACATCTCCTCCGGGGGGCCATCCCTGGCAGGGTCCTGTCCCCCTGCTCCCACCCGGGGCCGCGGCTGCTCCCGGGGTTTATCCCTTTGGCACAGAGGTTAATCCCTTTGTTCTTCCTGCCCTGCCTTCCTACTGCAAGTGCAGTGCTCTGGACATAGTTCTTCCTGAGGATCAGGCTGATGATGCCTCAGCTCTGCACCACACAGGCCTGGTTTTGGAAAGAAGCTGTGATTCGGGATTGATTGATGAATCTCTGGAGCAGCTTTGGTCAGGGGTTTCTAAATAAAGCTGTGTTAGGAAGAGGTAACGTGCTGCCCGTATATCAAGGGTAGGAGGACATCCAGGCATTCCTGCAGCCAGAATGAGCTCAGGTCTCTTTGATCCATGTGGACAGTTACTATTCTTAGAAAATCCTCTCCAAGGGTGCACAGGCACTAAATTCTTGTTCGAAGTAAGTGTTTCCAATAATAAATGTGCAGAGGGAAATGCTAAGAGGCGTCTTCTGCTGAGCTGGGGATACCTCTGCTCCATTAGGTTTGCTTCCTTTTATGACAAATTTTCCGATGGGAGTTCAGTGCAAGGTGAGGGAGGGATCCCTGGACAGAGGATCAGGAGTGGTGGGAGCTCCTGCGGGGCAGGAATGAGGGCACAGTGACCCTCCTGACGGGGTGATGGCCAGAGGGATGAGCTGAGCCTGCCCGAAGGGGCTGTGAGCAGGACCCACACTGAGGAAGGGGTGTGCTGGAGGGAGCTGCAAAGCTTTTACATTGTCTGCCTAAAAATCTCTTTGTGTTCCTTAACAATTACCCAATAATCTGGCTCATCTCTAAGTTTTTCCAGTGTGCTCACTCTGGTTTTATTGCCTATTAACTTAGCATTCTAGTCTTGGTCCACAGCTGATTGGCCAGTAATTCGAACCAAAGCCCTCATCAAAAGGGCATCATTTGTAAAACTGAGAAGAAATCTCCGAGATACTGAAATTACTGTTAATTAAATCAGCACATGAATATAATAGACACACATGAACAAAATTATGTTTGTTTTTGAGCTGTTCTGCTAGCTGCAGAGGAAGCATTATTAGGAGTATTTGGTAGTCAGCCTGCATTTATTAGATGTACAGCAAGATGAGTCCTCTCTACATAAATTAACTTTCTATTGTGTGTGTATATATATATATATATACACACTATATTTCTTATGTACCTGCTGCAATGAAAGCTTTCCTTTTTAAACAGTCATTTGTGTTCTGCACAACTTGTGTTCAAAGCTGTCACTGACCTCAGTGTAGTTATTCTGATTTACATGGCCCAATATCAGTTGGGCTTAGGAATTATTTTTCATGTACATTCTATTTTTTTAAATTAAATTAAAACAGCAGCATAAAGATGGAGCAGAGCAGCAATCCAAGAGCTTTAGGAGGTGTAATGGTGCCTATGAGCAGCTATTGTGTGTGAAGAAATTCCTTCCAAAGGTGCCTCAGCTTTACTGAAGATGCTAAGCTGCAGCTTTATTAATATAATCAGGATACTCCAAGGCGGTGCTTGGGGACAGCTTTGGAATATTCTGCATTGCTCGGTTCTGAAGTTTGTGGATTCGCAGTTTCCCAGCTCTGCCTGCTGTGGGGCTGGGAGCCCAAGCTGCATTTTGTGCTGGTGGCACTTTTTTGTGAGCTCTTTCAAGACCCATCAGAGGCAGAAGGCAGCACTCACTCCTGGGGGGTGGGAGAGGCACCAGCACTGCTGAGGGCAGGGAGAGCGGGCACTGCAAATTCCAGGTGTTCCAGAGGGAATAAATGCATTCACTGCTGTGGCTGGAGGGGAAGAAACAAATCCAGAGAGTTTCAAGGGGTGAAACGTTGGCATCACACAAATGTGGGAACAAGGACAGGGAGAAGCTAACAGAGTTTTGCATCATCTTTGGGACCTTGGAATTCTGGGCTGGTAAATGCACTGGAATGGCAACAACTCTCATCGTTCCAGCTGCTTTCCTCAGCTTCTGGGAATATCACTGCCCAAAACCTCAGTGCTGTGAGAGCAGCGCTGGTGAGGCTGTGCTGCTGCTTGGGAGAGCCCAAACCTGCTCTCCTCAACTCCTGCCCTCCTCAATTCCTTGCCCTGACTTCCACACTGCTCACAGCCAGTGTTTGCTCTTGCTGCTTGTGCTGTGTCCCTGTAAGGTTGTTGTAAAGAGTGTAAGGAAAAAGGCAGAAAATATAATCCCAAAATCAAACCTCATTCGTCCTCATTCCTTCACAAATCCTTCCTCCTCCTCTTGTTTCCTTGTGCTCAGGAGCAAGATAATTCCTGCAGTGTTGGCTTGGCCCTGCAAAAGAGGAGGAGCCACAAGAATTAAGTTTGATAGAAAGAAAATGTGGGGCCATTTGGGCTCTGCAGCATCCTGGAGTGCCAGGCATGGGTTAACAACGTTGATGCACTTCATATTGCTGGGGATTTAAGTGGCAAACAGAGCATTTGATCTCTGTGTCTCATTAGTGTGTCATTTATTCCTAAGTGTATGGATGTCAAAATGCATTTGATCTGCTGCAGAGTTAAAGCCTCTCATTGTTCCAGGCTCCATTTTGAAGCTCACCTAATGAAGAGCAAATTTCGAAGGGAAAAACATGCTATTAAATTCCATGTCAGAAATGGGAGCTGTAGTGGTTGTTTAGTCTCTTGCCTCTAGATTGCCAGCTCAAATCCAACCCTGCCCATAGAAATCAGAAGGAATGTTTACCCTGTAACATTATCTGGTTTCTAGGGCCCAGAAGTTCCTGTTGAAAGCCACCCTCCAGCCCTGTGCAGTGATGGCCCCGTGACAGTGAAGTCCTGCCAGCCATCTCTTCCCAGTGTTCCCCCAGCTCAGCTATTGCTTATTTTTTCCCCTTTCCTTGTGGGCTTATAAACTCAAAGTAAAGATGCTGGACTTCCCACTGCATCTGTAGTTTAAAATTAAGCATTAGCTATTGCTTATAAGTTGCATAAGTTTTCTTAATTATGTAACTTATACAACAAAATGAGCATCAAACTGTTTGGGTTCTCTTTCTGTAAAAGCACTTTAGCACTGCTGCTGTTTCCATGATGATCTGCTTAAGCAAAAAGGAACAACAGTCCCAGTGGTCTCCATAGCTTCTATCCCATAATGTGAATTTCAGTCCACAAGTAAGAGTAGTTTGTTTTGTGGAAAAATGTTCAGGCTAAGAATTATTCACAGAAAATAACTCTGATAAATGAGTACAATTTCAAGTTTTCTATGGTCATGATCAATTCACAAAGAGGAAAAGGAATGCAAAATTAATCAAATAAATTATTCATTCTATTCACTCAACTATAGCTAACAGTGAATTGTCTAGACAGTAATTACTAATTTTTAACCTATGCATGTTCACATAACACTATTGTGTGAATAGGTTCAGTATACAGTGGCTTGAGATAATAGTAATGGATGTAAGTCAACTAGCAGGTGAATTTAATTGGGAAATTATATTGGATTTTTCTATTGAACTTCCATAAAACATTACATAAATATTGAATCTCCTCAATGTTTTTTCTCCAGTTGAAAATATAGGCACACAGAGTTCTCTGCTAGTTTGATCAGTGCATAAGCAAACATCTTTTTTTTATTATTATTATTTTAATTCTGCTGTAAAACTCTCAAGAAAACCATTAAGTTCGGAATACAGCAAGAATCTGTAAGGAGCCTGATGCAGGAATATTTTCTATTTCAGTGATGATTTTCCACTGACCAGTTTGGATCCTTGAGGAGGGCTGTGCCAGTGCTCCCCAGGGTGCAGGGAGCACACCTGAGTCCTCCCACTTTACTGCTTGGCAAAAAATCAACATTTTGGGGAGAGTCCCTGCATTTCCCAGGCAGTGCAGGAGCTCTGCAGTGAGGGATCTCCCCCTGCCTGGGGAATGTGGCTGCTGGGATGTGCTGGGTGGAGCTGGTGGTCACTTCTGTGGGTGTGACAATGAAGAAAACAGGGATTTATATTCCCTTAACTTCTATTTTTTTTTTTTTTTTGGAAATCTCTATTACTATTCCAGTTAATTAGAAAAGAGTTAGATTGAAAATAAACTAGAAAAACCATAATTTCAGATGGATTTGTTATTGAAGCTTGTGCCCTGCAGACTAATTGCAAGTTGGGAATTTTGTGGTTCTCAGCTGCTCTGAGGTGATCAGAAACTGTCGTTTATAAAGCTCTTCCCTCTCGCTTCGGGTAACTTGCCTGAAGAGGAAAATAGCAGGAAACCCACACAAACAATTGGAAATGGTGCAAAAACTAGGACATTGGGAAAGAATATTTGCATAAAGTGTTGGTTTTGTGTATGTCAGCTGCATCCTTTGGGATCTGGCTTCTAGAGAGGTGCATTAAAAACTATCCACGTACAGCTCCCATTAACCCTAATACCAGTTCTGATTCTGACTTCCTGTGTGCTTAATGTTATCTTAATGCAGTTTGATTTGATATTTAATTGCAGTAATTTAATTAATGGTTCTGTAAATAAAAAGGCTAAGTTGTGGCCTCCTACACGTGCCGATATGCACAGCAAGCAGCTCTAGGCTCCTGTGAGACTTGAATTTAGAGACTTGAGCAGAGTTTAACCCTAAGGATGTATGATAAAATGCCCAGATCCCAAAATAACCCTGTAATGGTGTTTGCATTGGAAATGTTACAGTATTGGTTCAAGCTTATGGGACAAGAGTGGCATTTAAAACCCTAACCCACGGGTTTCTCCCTAATGCTTGTCACGGGATAGGTCACCTCACAGACAGGAATTGCATGGAATTGCTTCCCTGTGTAATTGGATTACATTTAAAATAGTTTACATAGACTCAGTTCTTAATGAGACCGTTACTAATTGGATAATTTGTTATTAATATTGTTACAGAATCCTGTTGGCCCAGTGGGTTATTTGCAAGTCAGAGCTCATAGGTGTTTCTAACCCTGCTATTGATGTGCCTTTGACCTTCTCTAACACATGCTGCTCGTGTCTGCTGCACACTTAAAGTGTCTATTAAATATTGATTGCTCTCCCTTATAAACCATTTATAAATAGAAGCATGTAGTATAAATGTAACCTAAAATCATTAAGGCTACACGGTGTGCAAGTTAATAGTGGCAATGTTGAAAAGTTAGGGAGTGCATGAATGAAGGGAATTGGGTCCATAAACTGTTTTCTGAGTACAGGATGGTGGAGATCCCGTGGAACTCAGGGATTTCTCATAGCATCCACTGATGGTTTTCCTCTTTTTAAAAATTTGTTTACAAACAAGAGGTGACATAAAGCTCAATTCTTTTTCCAGAGTAGAGCTGTGTAAAGTACAGCTTCAAATACTTATGCAAAGGAGGAGGAACATCCTGTATTCACATATGGAAAAGAGGTCCAGGTTCCCCAGTGAAATGCAAAGGTGTTCTGCTGATGTTAATGGAATTCTACTGCATTCCCTGTACCATAAATCACAGCCAGCTGTTTCTAAATCAACCCCCAAACTGAACTGAATTCCGTATAAGCAGCGCCCCATTCCAGCACAATTGCTGGCTGTTAAGCTCGGAGGTAAATCACATTTATGTCCCTTCAAATCCTTACCTGGTATAAGGAGATCTGAGTGAGACCCTTTGCCTGAGCTTGCCTTGCCCCGAGTTTGCACTGCCGTGGGATTTAGTGTTATTGCAAATCCCCCTGAGGCGCTCTGTGCCGGGGGGGTTTTATTTTGGATACGGCACTTGACCCCTAAGGAGAGACCAGATTCCGTTGTCATTAACAGGGTATTTAGATAGGCAAGTGCCAGCTCTGGCTCAAAGTCTGGTGTGCTCTGAAGCCCTACAAAGCAGAGTGGGACTGACAAGTCCAGCCTCCCAGGCAGTAACAGCAATCATCAGGCCTTTCGTATGCCAGGGGAAAATCAGATGGATGGGAACAACAATAAACCAACAACGGTTCAAAGTGCTTTCTTTGAAAACATCTCTTGCCACTTCCAGCTGCCTCCCTTCTTTGTCACATCTCCCTTCTCAGATAAGCAGCAGAATCAGTCAGACGCAGACTTTGCAGTTCTCACTCAGCACTCAGTGTCTGTACCTGACCCCCGCTCTCAAAAGCAGAACAATTAAGCGAATCCCAAAGAGGATTACAATTGAGAATTAGAGGGTATAAATGTGATTTAGCACGGAGTGCTGAGCATGACAAATCATTTCTGTGCCTAGACCTTACTTGTTCTGAAATGAGTTCCGTTTGGAAGCACGGAATGGATTCGGCCGAGGTCCGGTGCCAAGTGTCAGGCGCAGCCTCTGCAGCTCGGCTCTGGCAGGGCTGGACAGGATGCACAACCCTCCTGGAGAACAAAGTGCCACCAGTTTTGTCAGCTTCTTGTTCCTGTGAGGGAACACAGGGACATGAATGTGTTAACCAAGCTCCCAGGTAATCTCCTTCTCTTTGAAAGAGCTTGTCTGAAAGCTTGATTGTAGCACAAGGACACAGCAAGGTGGACTCAGGGTTCCGTGTTTTTGTGGCTGCAGGAGACAGGAGATCTTGAGGCAAAAACTTTCCAAAACACGTGGTCTAAGTGTACAATCAAAGGGAAGAGTTTCTTGAATGTTTTCCTGCTGTGAATTACTCTGTGAGGAGTTTGTCTGAGGCTTTCACTCCTACAGAAGCTGTCGAGTGTTTCATTGATAAATGAAGATATTTCCCCCATCCAGAAGGAATATTAATAGCATGCACGTGTGTTTGCATGTGTGTGTGTACTGAGTTGCCTTGGAAACAAGGAGAGAAAGCTCCATGAACAAGGACATGCTTTCCATTTAAGGAACACTTGTGCCATTGTAAAACCACATACAAAAATAATCAAATTCATTCATCCACTCCGTGAGGATCTTGCTGCGGGGAGCAGCCTGAGAATGCAGATCCCGTGTAAAGATGACTGAAAGCCACTTGACTCTGGTTTTGAGCATATTGTTGAGCAAATGAGTTGACATTGGTGAAGCTGCTAATAAGGTGGAAAAAAAGAAATGTATGCAAGTTACAGAGAACCTTGGCAATGCTCCAGGTGTGCGTTAAAGTCACTAAGACATGAAACAGGCCTTGAGTGTTCACTCTGCAAAACAAAGCGGACAATTTTACCTTACGTGTAAGAACAGCTGGTTCAGCATATTGCCCTCAAAGACAGTATGCTGAAACAGCTGTCCAAGTGTTTTGGAGGTTAATCTACTCAATTAATCATTGTGTATTTTTATTCGATGTATAATCATGTTTGTACTGTTCCTTGTGGGCACGTGAACAAAATATTGAATGTAAAGTTTTAGTCGTGGGTGAAACGCCTGTCAGAACATTTTGTGTGAAAAACTCTGTCTTCAGAGTGCCACTGGCTCTCGGAGAGATAAACGGGGGCTTCCCTTGGAGCAGCTGGAAGTCACACACTGACCTCCTTCCTGTGCTGCTGCAGAGGTGGGGACAAGGTGTAAAATTACCACAGGTGTGGTTGTTGTAATACTCAAACAATCTTCAGTGAGTCTGCCCTGGACAGAGGTGTGCTCTCAGGAGCGTTGTGCTCTGAAAATCATGCACACACGAAAAGGCTACAGCTCCCACCTCAGCTGAATTCATTTTGCAGCATTTTATGAATGAAATCCCGGGACCTCGCACATTTTCTGCATATTCACTGCCATGGAATTGTAGACAGCCACTGTCAGAAATATCCTCTGGCAATCCATTTGACCAGAAATAAATAAGATCTAAGCATCATTTCCAACCTTTCTAAATATCACTGCACATGTAAAAATAGCAAAATCTTTGTATATCATATCCCAGTCCACCTTTCATGTCAGTGTTTTATCAGTCAAATGCAGGGTTTCTGGCTTTGTTTACCCCAAGAGACCACACAGAATAAGTGGGAAGAGCTATCACAAAAGTTTGTGAAATATAGACCACAGCAGCTACACACAGCTATGCCTAATAGAGTCTGAAGTCTTTTCCTCTGCCCTGATTTTCCCAGATTGTAGGTTTATTCCCCTCTGGACTGAATTGCAGTGCAGGCTGGAGTGAGGCTTTTTAGATTGAAACTCTGGTTTTGAGATTCTTGTCCAAGAAAGAAGAAAAAACAAACCAAACCAAACCAGAAATGCTGCTGCAGAGGAGGAGCTGCTGCCAGCCCTGGCTGCCTCCTGAGATGTTCCTGCTCAGCTTTCCAGGCTGGCTCTGTCTCAGGCTGTTGTTTCTCAGCCTCATCAGTGACACAGCCCAACATTACCTGGCCAGGAACCATCACCTTCTCTTCCACTTCTGCCACAGCTTGTCTTTAGGAAGAAGTACAGTTGCAGTTTTATCCCAGGTTGTTGTCCATAATAGCTTTTGTCAGATTCCATTGGATCTGTGTACCAGAATTAATTGCAATGCTGCCGGGAGAAAATCCCAAACTAAATCAACAACCTGCACAACTGCCTTCATTAACAGAGAGGAAGGAAAACAGCACTGAAGTGCCACATTGGAGACAGTGTAACTGGTGGGCAGGGAGCTGAATGTCAGTGTCATGTAACAAAAACAATTTTAAAAAAATAGAAAGGTGTGTTTGATGTAGTTGCTGTGACTTCAGACTTGGTATCATATTGACCATGAAAACAAACTTGCAATAACACAAGGGAATGCAGAGGGAAATGTTTGATTACCTTTGCTTTTTGTTAGAGGGGCCTTCTGGCAGCAATTTTTGGGCTTTTGGAAAATGCTTGCATCGTAACAAGGAACAAAGATATACAGAAACATGATTGTTGTTTCAAGGTCCGGTTTATCCATTGTCAGATCATTCCTGTTGCCTGGGAAAATCGAAAATGCAGTAGTTTAAATGAGATACTTTAATCACCATGCTTAATTTGGTTTAGGTAAGCACTTCCCTTTTTGGAGGAACACTTTGAAAACAAACTGTAAGAATTACTGCCCCACATCTGTGCCGAGTGCGTTTCAGCACCGAGGGGGTGAAACATCACCAGGACGGGAGGATGTGGCTAAATATTTCAAGGTGGGGGAAAAGAAGGAAAGAAGCCAAAGTGGTAAGAAGTGGAAGGTGAGGAGAGCTTGCTCTTCTCTGCGTGGTAATTGTGCAGGGGTGCTTTCAGCTGAAAGCACTTTGCAGCTGGAATTTTGTGTCACGTTTATGGAGGCCTTTAAGTGCAGCGCTTTTTCCCCCTTTGTCAATTCTTTGCTAAAATGATGTATCAAAACGCCAGAGAACCATGTCTTTTCTTTAGCTGTATTTTCTGCAAAAAGCATCTTCCCCTGTGTTCATCTGTCCATTGGCAGGAGCAGGGACTGCAGTGAGGGCACCCCAGCAGCTGCAGCACAGGAAAGGACACGGCCTCAGACCTGGCCTTCCTCCCACCTTACAGCAGCAAACAATTTCAAATTGGTAGTGCGAAAGAAGAAATAAATGTATTATCACCTGAAAACCTGCCAAGTTTTAGAGGGAAAGTAAAGAGTGAATGGTTAACACGGCCAATTTTAAGGGAGATTCGTCTTTAAAGGGGGCAAATAGCAAATATTCCTTCTGTTTGAACAGTCCAGTGGGGCCGACCTGATTTCTCTGTGCAGCTCAGGGTGTGCATATTTGTGTCTCCCATTAGGTAAATGGCAGAAAATGGGAGAGGCTTTCCTTCACTTAGATAGTTCTGGTAGATGAGTCCTTCAACACCAGCTGGGTAATTCTCCTTTTCCTCTCTTGCTGTACCTAGTTTGTCTTCCTGGAAAATCGGTGCTTTTCCCATTTCTCATAATGGAACATGTTCTAAAGAAACAGATTGTGAGGTTTGAATTTAAATCATGTCTTAATGACTGCTAAAGGCTAATTATGAAGACAATACCTTGGAAGCAAAGACAGAAGTCTTTTTTCACTTTCCTTCCATCCTTCAGTGTCTGTTGTTGGAAAACCAAGTCAGCCACTCTTTCACATAGTTTACAAACAGTTTAAAATGCAAAAATTTAAAACTACCTTGGAATCCCAGCCTGGTCTGAGTTTGGTGCCGAGGGCTAAGAACAAGGGACCAGTGTTAAAATCCTTTATCAAAGAAATGTGCTGATTTTGATATTTGCTTGCCTTCATAGAATAATAAGGGGAAGACCTTTGTCTGTTCACAGAACACTTCTATTGAAAAATAATACTGTCACTTCCTATTCCCGAGGAACATTAATGCCATCCCCCCGCCCCATTTCAAACCACCTGTGAGATGACTTTGGAAGCCCCCTCGCAGTGGAACATTTTGCAATAGTTTCATATTAAGAGATACTCTGTGATTTTCCCCTTGAGCTCAGGCAGCTGCCGCTGGCATTACAAACTCATTTGCCATTATCACTTTCCCCTTAAGAGGGGTGGCAAGTCGTGCTGTATTTCCTCCTTTCCTTTCATCTGTTCCTGCTGCTGCATTTGGAGCCCTCTGTGTTTCCTTGCAGCCACTGACACTTGTTTTGCTGCACAGCTGAATTTCAGTGCACCAGCCAATAAAATCAGCATTTGAAGAGCTGCACGCTCAGCATTTCCTTGTTATGCAAAAAGGCCACTTAGTAGGAAAGATGTGGAAATTGGTATTTAAATTGGTCAGAACCAAGAGCCTGGAGACAGCAAGTTTGAGTGTAAGCACAGAAAAGGGGACTGGGGAATGTGGGGTCGTTTCCCTGATCTGTCACTGGCCTGGTGGGATTTCTTCTGCCTCAGGTATTTTAGATGTGTAATGACAATAACTGTCCTGCTGTCTTTGGCAGAGCTGAGAACTGGGTTTGAAGTATTGTGGAAAGACTGGATACTAGAAGCACTAGTTTAAACAAATCATTCTATATCTAATTCTTAGAACAGGTGAAAGAGAGACAGGAAAAGATGAAAAATAAATAGATGGATGCTGATTTCACAGCACTTTTACATTTGTATGAATACTTGGTCTTTATTGTAGTTACTACCTCCAGTCAGCCTTTGGGGTTTTTTATTACCTTCTCACAGGTTCTTAACACATTCTTTCATTTGAGGGACTGTGTTTCCTAAAAGCTGATGGACTCTGGAAAAATATTGATGTTCTGAGAGCAGCAGCTCAGCTTTTGAAACACAGATGATATTGTCCTAGTCTGCAGGAAATAAATACACTGCACAAGAGTTCACAGAGAAATTCAATCATGGAAACAAAAAAGGGATTTTGTTCTGAACTTGAATAAAAAAGAGGTTGTTCTTTGTAAAAGTTGAGCAGGAAAAGAAATAATCAGACATAAGGGCATAGCAGAACAAGGTGGAGCGTCACACAAGGTGAGCAGACAGACAAATTAAAGTGAAGAACAAAAACTCGAGCTGAGAAGAGGCAGAGGAAGGAAGTGAAAATCCTCCAGTAGTTCTTAGATTAGTTGGAAAACTCTCAAAAACTCACCTCAAATAAACCAATGTTCTGATTTGAAAAAAATCCCATTTTTTAATTTCAGGTTTTTTTCAGAAGGAAATATTCTCAAAGTTGTCTTCTTTACACTTTTCAATTTTTGTCAAGAAGCTAATTTGTTTTCTCCCAGCCAAGAGTGTTCCCAGGCAGTGCCAAACACAGACAGGTGACATCTTCTCTAGTGTTTGTTTAAGCAGAAGCTCGGTGTTGAAGACTTGAAAGGCAGCACTTCATTGGAGTGGAGAGCAGTGCAAGGATGAGCAATGTGCAGAGCATGGATGCTCCCAAAATCGGTGAACAAACAGCAGGAAGCTCTGAGCGTGTAAGGACAGAAAAGGCTGATGCTGGACTGGCTACAGATGTTTTTATTCTCCCTGCATCCCATACAGCTGTAGGAAGCTTTATTAAGTGAAGCAGACAAAAGTGCATCATCTGTGAGTCTGTGTCACTGCGTGGATCGTGCAGGGCTGAAAAAATAGTTGGGAGCACTTTTAACTCCCAGGAGTAAAGGAACCAACAGTTGTGTGTAGGTGCTGAGTGTTTATAGATTTGAAAGCAGGGAGGGATAGAGATTCTCTCCCCTAATTCTTGACATCAAGTATAAAGAGACATCTGAGCCCTTTAATAGGCAATGGGGAGAGATAAATCTTCTGAAGTGTCTCTGGTGCTGCCCTAAGCCGTGGAGTGGCAGGGAATGGATCCCTCACCGCAGGCACTTCGGGGGAGAGGAGAGGAGAGCAGCCAGTGGGAGCAGGCTGAGCACAGCCTGGGCAGAGGCAGTCCTGCAGGGGGGAGTGTGCACTGCACACCTGAGAGCAGCCCAGTGCGAGCCCGTGAAATTGCTCAAATAGGTGAAATGAGTACGTACAGCAGCCTGGTCCTGACAGATAAGACAGCCCGTCCTCAAGAATAAAAACCAGTAATTCTTTGGGTAAGGCACGGGTCTGTCCTGCCAGCTCCATGCTCTTCAGAAAATGAAATCCTCCTTTTGCAGGACAATGAATGGGAGCAGCTCCCAGACCTCTATTCCAGTTTAAACTCCATAATGCACCTCTCAAATACAGTTAATATGCATCCTGCTCTGGCCAGGACTTATGCCAGTGTTTGAACGGTGCTGAGGGGGAACACATAACATCCATAAATTCTTCTGACCCCCCTTTCTAGTGAATGCTGGACACCTGTCTCCTATCAGGAGATCTCAGAGGATTTCCCAGAACGTTATGGTTGCTTTCCCATGGATCTTGTTCTGCTCACAAACAGGTTTTCCTGAGCCACAGCCACTGAGAATGGCTGAACGGAGCAAGTCCCCGTGTCCAGAGCAGGGGGAGAACCCACACTCCCTCCATGCTGATGCTCCTGCAGCATGTTGGGATGTGGTGTAGACAAGCTGTAATTAATTTGTGCATCCTTCTATAGCATTAAACAGCTGTTATTACAGAAGGACATGGATTTCTGCCCAGGTAGTGCTCGTGGAAGAAGACGAGCACACAGATTGCGGCGCTGAACTCACGTGATCCACAACCTTCTGTTCCAGTGTCTGGAGTTTTGCACTTGTGAAGCTGAAGCCTTTTCAAGCCACTGAGTTGCCAGCTCTCCCATTGCACCGGTGGCATAGAATTCCCTCTAGAAAACCCTCCCTCCAACCCAGTCTGAAAGAAATTGTCAAGACTAGGAAAAGAGTTAGAGAAGTGTCTGAAGGAAACTTTTCAAAATGGCCATCCCCGATGTCGTTAAATATCATTAAGCCTGTGGGACAAACACACAGAGCCAGAAAATTGTATCTTTGACTGCTGATGGTACTCAAGTGGATGTGATAATTATGTTCCATGGCAAGGCACGGCCTCCTTAGACTTCTCTGTGGAGAAAACAATGCCTTTGAGGGATGTTCAGATTAATTATTTCATGGCCATTTGAAAACAGTCATTAGTGTATCAGTTTGTACACTCATTGCTCTTGGGTGGAGAACTCTGCCCGTTTTGTGTCCACTTGCGGGGGGATATTGTTTGATTTCAGTTGGAGGGGAGCCACAATTATTAAGTCAGAACATGATTATGTTTTTCTGGAACAAAAAGAGAAAAAACAATATCTTTAAATGAACTGAGAAACTCTAAATATGCTTTAAAATGGTTCCCAGTCGTCTGCTGTTGAGGACTGGCTTGAGTGTGTCAGGGGAATGCTCAGACCCTGCACAGATTTCTGAATACAGCATAAATTCCAGTGTGAATGACTGGCAGAGTTTACCAGACCTTCAGGCTGACTTTAGGCCCTGTGTTTCTTGGCTAAAAGGTCCTGAAACACGAGTCAGGAGCTCTTGGGTGTCTGTCCTCTGTGCAGACAACTGAAATCAGGTACACAAGTGTTGCTCCCCAGCTCCTCCAACCTCAGGGGTGCACTTGAGAGCGATGGTGTCACAAAGCAGCTTTGGACATGATGTGCTGAAGAGAAGTAACAGAGCCCAGGCTCAGGAAAGGGCTTTTGCTCGTGCAGAAGGCACAGAGGAGACTGCCTGACAGGTTGCAATTACTTCTGCCAAGTGTACCAGGCTGTGTTCTGAACCTTTGCTTAATGGGGGCAGATCTGTTCTGAGTTAGGAAAAAACCCCCAAAACCGCCTCAGGTCACAGAAATGACAGTCTCTGTGTGTCTGATCAGGGGTCACCTTCAGCAGCAGGTTTTGCTTATTCATCCCACATAAACCTCAAAATGAGCTGAATTTCCTTTGTAAAAAAACACGAAATGGAGTAAATCTCAGCTTTAGTCTCCATGAACTCCAGGACAGAATTACCACTGTGTGTGCCAGGTACACTCTGCTAGATCTGAGCTTCCTTCAGTGTCTCTGTGGCAAAAGGACAAGTTCTGAAATGAGACTCTACTTTGGAGTCTCTGGATCGTGCCTTTTTGTGCTAAAGCAAATTGTTTTTGCAGCACTGATACCCATCTAGAATAATATTCAATTAGGCTAATGGCTGCTGCTTACATTGTTCAGTGAGAAGCAGTGATTAGGAACCTCGGTGTATGGTTCAGGCTGCACTAATTCCTCCTGCAGAACTCGTGCACCTGCCTGTCCTTCCTTGGGGACCCCCATCTGAAATAAAGCCTTTGTGCAGGTAAACAAAGGAGAAGAGGCTGACCTTTAACTTGGACACGAGAGGCTGCAGCGTCTGTGATGGTCCATCTGTCAGAACTGATCCCTGCTAGCAGTGGTACGCTGGAGAAGAGGCTGGGATGAGGAAACATCAGAGCCAGGGAATGTTGGAGGGGAGTGGGAGTGACCTTCTAGCAGCACACGTGCTGGGCAGGGCAGGGCAGGGCAGGGCAGGGCAGGGGGACTCGTGCTGGCACCTGAGAACTTGGGAAATAGATGATTCCACACGTGGCTCCACTGAGATGATGTTTGCAGAGCAAGGAAGTAGCTGTAGTTGAGCCCTTTATTAGGAGGGAGGAAGGAAAGGAAATGAGGAAGGAAAAAAAGGTCAAAGAATGTCGTCTCTTTGCAAGATTGTTTGTGTTTTCTCATGTTTCACAAACACATAATCCCAGCTGTTTGTTCTCGCCTCTGGGTGACAGAATTGTGTATCTTACCTGATATAATGGTGGAATATAGAGATAGTTTTCTCACACCCAGGCTTCATTAATATGGATTGGAAACCCAAAATGGTATTCAGCCACAAGGGGGGAAAAGTACAGAATTGCTGTGGGTTATAATAATTTCAGCAAAGCATCTAATTTATATATTAAGCTTGCTTAATGGATTTATATTGCCTTGCTCTTTGATCTGAAGCAAAGGTGGTGAATAATTTATCAAATAAAGAACCCTCCCCTAGCCCAGCCCACATGTCACAATCTGCCCTGTAATTTACATTTTTTAAGAGATGCCGTTTCCAGGCAGAAGAACTGGTTCCTAAAAGACTCCTTCTAATATTACAAATGTATTTTCGTGAGCTACACTCTGGGGAAAGAAATAATAATGAAGGAATGCAATTCTACAGACAAATGTTCCAGCTCTCTGCCTTCCTCACTAAAGACAGTCATTTCAGCTAAATGCCAAAAGGCATTTAACTGTAGCATTTGTCAGTGGAATAGGGCTGGCTTTAGGTTTCCCTCCTGATTTACAATTGAGTGTTTATTGGGTTTAGTGTACTGTAGCATGTTTTGTTAACCTCTAGAAAAACACAGGCAGCTCGTGCATTAATCACAGGGATGATACCTGTCATGGGAACCTGGCTGGTGTGGGACCGCAGTGCCTGCCAGCCTTTGTGGGAAGGATGCTGGCTGCTCCCACAGGGGCAGGAGTCAGGCACTGGGGTCTGGGTAACCTGGGCCCAGCTCCTAGCTCCTCAGATGCTTTCTTGTGAGATGTATAATCTGTGTCTCCATGTCTTTATTTTTCACCAAAAGAGGGTGAAAAAGCTGCGTGGTGTCAGCTTGAGGGAGCTGGGTGAGCTGCCATAGAGGCACCGCCTGCCTAGGGGGCATTTAGGTGGCTGTGGTGTTGTTTAAAGCATAATTATTGGGAACTTTGTGCCTGGAGTTCCTCAGTTGATTTGTGCCCACCCACTGGAGTCACTCCTCAGTAATCCACAGGTAACAGCAGTGTTTGCAGTCAAAGCTCTCTCGTGACTCCTGACACATCTCCCGTTCACTTTTCCTCCCCATTTGTCCAAACCCACCAGTTGTCAAACATTTACTACGGCTGTGTGCAGCGTTTATTCATATTTAAATAAAGCCATTATCCTGGCCTTGAGTTTCAGTAGTTTTCGGCTCTTCCTCTTGAGTATTTCTCTCAGTAGTGCCATCTAATCAGCTTTAGGTTTTAATTAAACAGCTGTCATTTGCTTCCTAGTTCTGTTGCGACCTGATGTTGTATTAAATTTTAATTTAGCCTGGGCTGCATAAGAAGTAGATTCCTTCAGACAACAAAGAAATGCTATTAGCAGGTTACAGTTGTAATTAAGAAGAGCTCTGCTGAAGTGCTAATGCATTCAGGTACAGAGAGAGCTGGAGATAAACACACACACTATTATTATTCAGGGATGGAGCCTGTGATATGAATGTGTAGCTCCCACCCCGGCTGCTGAGCTGAGGGTTTTGGTCAAGATCTGACAGCTGAAACCCTCAACAAAAGAAATGGGAAAGGATTCCCAGTTTTTCACCTGGGACCTTGCAGAGCCCCCAGGTAGAGGATTGTGCTGCTGGTCCCTGGGTCTGATGTTTCACTGTGCCAGGGGGAGGAGCTACCCATGTAAATCAACACAATGACCCCTCTCTGCATTTCAGGTGCTGTTAGTAATCACCAGCACAGGTATCTAAAGCTTAGTAGCTCTTTTTCTGCAGTAAACCCTACCATGGAAATGTAATCCAAGCTTTACAGAGTTTAGATGAAATGTTATGACTTGCTGAAGAAGCACTAAAAAGTCTGTTTATAAATCTACTGGACAGTCAATTAGTTCATATTTCTTCCTCAGAGGAAATTTATTTTTGCAGTCTATAAATAGCCAGCTCTTAAAAAGGCCTTTACACAGCCTATTATATTTGTGTAACACTCACTCCAGGCATCAGGCATCTGAAATATTGATTTCTCTGGTGGAATTGCTCACCAGTGAAGTGCAGGGTTTGTGAGGCTGCACCAGCTAATTAGCACGGCGGGTACCTGTGTGTGCTGGGAAGCAGAGCAAGTTCAGGAGAGTTCTGGTGCTTGTGCTTGTCTCATGCTCATCTTCACCAGAGTTTATGAAAGGAATGCAAATGCCTTTATAAACTTTGCATTGTCCTTCAGCACATCAAAGTGTGACCGCAGCTTTGGCAGCTGAACAGCGCGGAAAGGGGGCTGGAGGTTTGTTTGTGCTGTGCCACTCACGGTGGTCAACACCCGGGTGAGAGAACAAACAGCACAAAAACCAAACGAGAAATAGATCAGGCCCGCTGAGGAGCTGGTTCCAAGTGCACCGAAGTCCAAAGAATCCTTTAATCCATGGCTCGCTGTGCTTTGGATCAGGCTGTGACTGCACACAAGCGCTGCCTGCCTGACCTGGAGGAGTTCACAGCTGTGCTAACAGAGAGTTTGGAAGTGGAATTTGTTGTGTGCTCATTGTTTGTGACCTTGGCCAAAACAGATTTTCCCCAAATGCACTGAAGGACACCGTCTGTTGTTGGAGAATGTCAGAGAACTGCTCCTTGTGAGCCTTTTGACACAGGACCACCAGGTCTTCATCAAACATCTGATATTTGATGGCTTAGGATATATGGGATATTTACAGTGGTGAAATCTAACTACCTCTTCTCTGACTTGGGGATGAATTACCTTCAGTTTCTCTTTGTCTGTCTTATAAAACCTTTTTCCACCTGAGGTGCACCTAAGTGCTTGCTTTCACCTGGCAGTGCATTTTCTTCTCAGCCTTGTTCAAATCTCAGTCTTTGTAAAGGATTTTCAGTTGCTTTTTCACACTTCCACTTCTGTCACATACTTCTCTCTTTGCCAGTGTCCCTCTCTCATGGCTGGCAGCTGGTAATAAATGAGCCCATTCAGCAGAAACAAAAACTAGACAGTCATTTACTGTGTAAAACATCTGGTTTGTGCCTCGCAGAGAACAGAACAAAGCCTGTACTTATTTCCTGAGGTGTTACTCAGAAAAGCATCTCTGCTCAGGATGACTCTTAAATCACATTGAAGTCTGAGTGTGAAGTTGAGCACGTCCTCTTGTGCTGCTCTGATCAGAAATGGACTCCAGCGTGTGCTCGATGCTTTTCTGGGCCGTGGCTGCCCATAAACACCTCGTAGGCTCTCGGAGGTAGCTGCACTGCTGTTATTAGTGCTCCAGCTCATTTAATTCAGGCTGCTTTTTGCAGAAGGTTCCGAATATTGATTAATAATACATCTTAGTTGCAAGTATTTATTGGTCTTCTCCAGCTGTCCTTAGCTTGTGGTCAATGCCCATTATTCTCTATCAATCTAGCCAGCAGCCAGAGCAAATGATAGTGAATATATCTCCCTATACAAGCTGCCATCAAATTTTTCACTAAAATCCATTCCTTCTTCCACCAATTCTAATAATGGAATTTAAAGTTAGATTAGTTTGAAGCAACTTTTTTATTTTCCTCCCCCCCTAACTGGCAAGCAATTAGTTTTATGGAAGTTGAAAAATGAAAAGGGGATTGATTCAGAGCAGTATTTCCTATCGCAGGCTTTTCGAGACGGCCGGAATGAATCCCTGTGAAATCCCAGATCATTCCTTGCTCCACTCGTGTGTCAACTTTTGTGCTGGCAGTCAGCACTGCTTCTGCAAAGGCTGTTCCCCTCCAGTCTGTACCTGCTTATGCCAGGCAGGGCCTCTGTAGCAACTCATTTGGAGTAATTAATCAAACTGCAGCCATATGAGGCACAGAGGAAGGCTGTGTTAATGGAGTCATTAGAGTGCCAGCACTGTGAATTCATCAGGATTACAGATAAATGTGGTTAAGCGTCTCTAGGTGGGGTTTTGATGGGGAAAGACTAAAAAAATTCTATATGGATGCATAGTTTTTCTCGTAATGTATTTGTGGAAATAAATGGTCAACTCACAGTGCTGTTAGCTGGAGCAGCAAGGAAGAAATGCTGTTGTTGTCATGGTGGATAATCACCTCCCAGATCACTGGCACGATTTGGGGCAAAGGAGCGGGAGGAGTTGCTGATGCCCTGGAGATCCCACTGAGCAGTGCTGAGCCAGGCAG
>QWTY01012819.1:7564-21616 GCA_008033365.1 Pseudorectes ferrugineus
TGCTCAGCAGTGCCCAAAGCACTGGTGTGTTATCAACACCTTTCCAGCCACCAGTGAAAAGCACAGCACTGTGAGGGCTGCTGTGGGAGAGTGAGCTCCATCTGGGCCAGACCCAACACAGAGAGCCAGGCAGATCCTGTAAAAATCAGTAAGGATTTTATTTATTACCAGGTTGTCTGCGTTAGTATATCAACCCATGTCAGTAATGTGCTCCTGGAATGAACCTTTTGATGATCCCCATTCACCAAACCTACCTGTGTCCTGTTCTGTCCAGGAGTCCTGGCTGGAACTAGTCCTAAGGAAGGACACCTGAGAAATGCAATGTGAATGCCAGATACTCGGTGCCTGCTGCTTCTTCTCATAGGTCTGCTTTAGTTGTATCACTCTTGTTTCCCTTGATGTAGCCAGAAGACGACAGAACTCTTTGTGAAAGATGAAAGCAGCTGCCACAAGACCAGTAGCACATGCAGAAGATGGAGAACACAGGGAAGCTCCTCACTGTGGGCCCAAGTTAGCAGTCAGAAAAAGCAGGCAATTAACAAGGAAAGTTAAAAGGCATATAAAAAGAATTTATTACTGATGGGATGGAGAAGGAATATTTTAACTAAATCAGAAACAAATGAAATCCTTCAAATGGCACAGATCCAGAACTTGACCAGGATTGCAAAATTGTCAATCACTATGCAGGAAAAACAGAAGTATTCATCATTAGCATGGTGTATTCATCTCTTACAGTGATTAATTAAGTACTTTCTATTCTATTAGTAACTGGGGAGGATGTGAAACAAAAACCATTAAGCATTTTAGAATCTACTGTGCCCAATAACTTGCACCCAGTAGTATTAAAGAATTGGTTTAGGAGCTCTCTGAATATTAATCTTGATTTTGAACAAATCTTGATTTCTGGGGAAAAAGTTCCACAGGACTAGTAAAGAGTGCTGCTGTTTTAAAAAGAGTGAAATGAGATGATATGAGGAGCTAAAAGCTACTTAGTCTAATACCAGCTTCTCTTAAAACCGTGGAAGGGCTTGGATGGGACACAATCAGAAAAATGTTCAGATTTTAGCATAAATAATGCCAATTAATGTGGTCTTATGGAAAACAGATCTTTTCAAGAAAATGTGCAAACATTTTTTCATAAGGTCAGCTAAGTCTGGGTGATAAAATGTTGACATAATATACTTAGATTTCTGTGATTAATTTCACCACATTTATGTTACATTACAAATTTTGAAAATAGCACTGTACAGTACAGACTGACTCAGTACAGATCAGTGTAAGAAACTAATGAAGTAGGTTAAAAATCTCCTAAAGCATAAAGCACAGTTAGGAATTGCAAGTGTGATCCAATATAAAATGAAGGCATTTGTAACTATTGCACAGAATTTCAGCAGTCATCTGGAATCAGTGTTACTTGATATGTTGTATTCTCCAGGACTCTAGGATGATTATGAGGGAGGTGCTCAGAGAAACCTAAGGGTAGGGATGTCTGAAAATTTGTGACATATTAGCCCTCCCTAACTGAGTCTGTCGGAAATAAAGGCTGTTTCTATCAGTTGTTACCCCTGAAAATTCTGGGTACCACTATGCCTGTCTAGCACTCTCTTTATGAATCCACTTCAATTCTTATCCCCAAAGATTTCGTCATTTTCAGATTCTTACTGCAAATTATATGAAACAGTGTATCCTTTTTCCATTTTCCTCTTTCTAATTGCTTTGCCTCTCCGTTTGTGTGCATGTTTTATTACACATACATTCACTTTAGCCTTCATTACAGTTTGTAAATTTGACATCCATTTTTTCATGGTCAACAGCCCCAGTGACTTCCATCTTTTTTCATAAGAGCACTTTTTAATGCTCTTGATCATTCCCATTGTCCTTCACTGAACCCTCTCTAAATCAGCATTATTGTTTATAAGATAGAGTCACTGGTACTGCACACAGTATTTCAGATCAGACTATAGCATTGGCAGTTTAATCCTTTCTCTATTAGTTCTCATTCTTTATGCATCTTAATATGTTTGCTTATCTTGTACAGCTGCACATTAAGCAGAAGTCTTTACTGAAGTAATTTACAAGGATAACTAGGTCCCTTTCTAAAGTTGGTACGCTAATTTAGAGCTCTGTGAGGTGTTGAGTAATTCATATTTTTTCCACCTGGTATACCTTACTTTGCTTTTGTTGATAATTCATTTGTCAGAGTGAGTAGGTCACACAGTTCTGTTTGTTTCAGAACTTGCACACAAACATCTCTGAACTTATGTTGAACTATTTTTTATCCCTTGCAAATTTTGCTGCCTCACAGCAATTCCCGCTTCCTAGATGATTAATAAATAAGTGGATGAGCAGGAACCTTGGGCCCACTGCTGTTATCCTTTGACATGATGAAATTGACCATTTAATCCTGCCCTTCACCTCCTTTTCCTCCACCACTTCTTGATCCATCACTACTTAGCTGCCTTCATAGCTTCTTGCAAAGAATTTTGTCAGTGGCCCAGAGAGGTTAGAATAAATTATGCCAGCTGCTCTTCTTTATTAACATATTCAAGGAGTTCTAGGAGATTAGCACAACAATATTTCCCTCTACAGGAACTGTGCTGATTGGCCCCTATTTGGCCATGGTCTCCCAAGTGTTTTGCTACTTTGTTTTAAATTATTATTTCAACTAATTCATAGTGTTCACTCATAAGACTTCCTGGTCTATTATTCCCCAAAACACCCAGAACGTCTTTGAATATCTAAATATTTAAACTCACATGTTTAAAGACCATTTCCATATTAGTTCTGGTGTTCTTCTGTGTATTTATCAATTACCTGCAGGTAGTACTGTATCTTTAATGGTGGAATTTCCAAGTAATGGTTTGATGATAAATCTAAAACTGATGAGGCAAGCTCTAAGCACCTAAGAATGTGGCTTTTGGGTAGATGAGCAGAGTAAAAGCAACTTGTAATAGGAAGTGCAATTGTTACTGAATGTATCATTCCTTACTCATCTTGTGACTGTGAGTACTTTGGTACCTGGGCCCAAACTTCAGAGAGAACAAAGAGGCTGAGACAGAGACTCATACATTAAATAAGGATTGAAACAAAAAGCACTCAAAGACCTGAAATACAAAACACTTAGCAGGGCATTAAGGAAGCTTAGTCCATCTTCTATATTCAGATGAACAGGTGACTTAACTGTGTTCAACAAATATGTCAAAGGAGAAGTGTTATTTCTGATCTTTAGAAATGGTGCCCAAAATGTCATGCAGAGGTGCTGATTGTGACTGTCAGCAAAAGGGATATAAAGAAGAATTAGTGCATGCTTCTTTAACCACAAGGCTTATTGGGCTGTGAAATACTTTGCCAATTGGTAGAATTTCACTCACTTGAAGTCTTAAAGCCAAGAGCAAATCTCCTGGTAAAAGATATGTTGAGAAAGAAGTTAAAGGTTATACAGAAGACAAATTGTTTGCATGTCAATCTATTTGTTACCACAAATATTATTAGTTACTACTTATTGTATATGGGACACAGCTGATCAGTTCTGTCAGTGAGCTACATTCTCACTGGCTTGCTTTTTCTTAGCAGCTCAGCAACTCATTTTGGTTTCTTTAAATAGCTCAGCAAATCAGCAAATGGAGCCTGTCTATGAGGCTTAACTCGATCTATGTCAAGGCATCAGGACTTGGAGGAAGCCCCTGGGTAGGCAGCTGGAAACAGGAGAGGCTTTCAAGTGCTGAGAGGAGATAGTGGGACCAAGCATCCTGCTCTGAAGTTGTGGTCCTCACCAAACCTGTGTGGAGAGGATCATGAGTAGCTTTGGGTGTGGCTGTGTATACACTCCCTTTGTCTACTCTACCTGACCTGTGTATATCCTCATGCCATCCCCTCATCACCTCTGAAGGAGGAATATATCACAAAGAGGAGGAAAGAGCTGCTGAGCTCAGCACAGCATGTCCCACCCCTAATATGTCATTTCACTATTAAGGTATGCATCCGCAGTCATAAACACCTGTATTAGACACTCACAGTGGTCTCCAGGGACTATCAGGTTGACTCAGCTGAGACTGTACAGTACACTTAAATCCCCACACTTCCAAGTGTCATGTGGATCTAAAATCTGAGAACTTGCCAAAAATTAAAATAGAAGTGTGTCAAAATGTAGAAAACTGGGTTCTGAATTATGAGGCAGCATTTGGGAAGGTGTTGGTCAGCCTCAACAGCAGCACAGCTATCAGAAAAGACATAACAAATTCTGAAAATTTGCTGACCTTAAAAGGAAAGTTGTCTCAACTCAGCCCCCAGCTTGTCATTTTCACAAATATTCTAATAAAGAAGTTGATTGGCATAAAACAGACAAATTGTATATTCCTACCTTTGCTGTAGTACTGAAGAAGTGAAACATGGATTGTGGTTACCAGCTATGCAAGACTACTTGGGTAATTGACGCAAATTGCTAACCTGAGAGCTACACATTAATAAGCATTCTCAGTTTATAAATGGACTTTGGGTTTAGATTTACTGAGTGAAATCTGAATTATTTATCCAGATCTCAGCTGCATGATTCAAAATACTCTGCAGAACTAATGATGACTAATTTTATTCTTTGTTTACACCTGCCATTTGTTTCTAAAACCATAAGGAAAAGAAAAATATGTTTCAATAAATAATGATATCCTGAGGCCAGCCCAGTTATGTTTGGTTTTTCACTTATGCATGTACTTTTTCAGCCACTTTTTATTGATTTAGGATATGCTTAAAATACAGATTAAAATACCCATAAGTGGGTAAAATGCTGCAGCACTTTGTGACCATAATTCAAGTACATGTGTTGATGATATATTCTTAGAGTGACTAACTGGTGAAGTAGGACTAGACTTAGTTTGTTCTCTCCTCCACTGCCCTAAGCATTTGCTTAACTCCATCACAGTCTCCCTGTTTCAACTGAAGAAAATTTCTTTTTTATGAGAATACTTCTTTCAGAAAAGGTCTCAAATTTCAATCTCAGTGAGGGTCTAAGCATCACAAGTTGACAGTCCAAGATGATCTTCCTCATAGTATGTCAGTCTGGGAAGACGGCAGGCAGTACTCCAGTGTGATACTGCTTTCTTTTTCCTGGTCTGCCTCCATTTCAAATAGACATAATGAGAAAAGAAAAAGAGGAAGCAAGTCCTTGTTGTCCATCAGAAATGCAAGTGAGACTCATATTTTCAGTCTTTCATGTGGGTGCAGTGTGCTCAGAGGATATTTTGGCACAGCCCTCAAGTTCTAGCCAGCTTTAGGATTGCAAATCATCATGCAAAACACCAGGACTCTGAACGTGATCTTTCACCTAGTATTTCCAATGAAATAGAGTACCAGCATAAACCCCAGATTTTCGGCTAGGTAGTGACTCTAAGTCATATTTTGCACACGAAGAGTAGGTTAACTTGCCCACTGCTTTAGACAAGTTACACCAATATCCTTATGTGGATTTAGGTTCCCATTGAGAATCATAGAAATAAAGTGTCTTAATACCTGCATTGCAGCTACACTTTCAAATAACTTGGCTTTCCAGTTCACTCGCAGGTCCTGGGCCACTGATCATCAACACTGCTTGTGTGTGTTATTTTGCCCTTGCATTATTCCTTAGGACTAATTCAATATTTTTTCTTCAAGATCTAATTTGGGTGAAACGTAAGAGAGCTTCCCTCAAGCGGCAGTTCAGTGCAGGCCATGTAGACAAGTACTGGGTTTGCCTCATACCTTTTTACAAAATCTTGCAAATTTATCCATGTAGAATATCCAAGGGAATAAATCTAATGCCTGAGAACAGAAACACTGGGGGCATGCCAGAAATGTCACTCTAGTGAGCTGTGAATCTTCTCAGGTTAGGCACTTTTAAGTGAAAAACAGAGACAAAAAAAGATGTATGCATTAAGGCCACCACTTACAACCAAGAGGGTACATGGGATCATTGGCTCATCAGGGTCCCTGTTCTAGAGGGAGCTAAACCAGAGCAATGTGAAATGTACTCTCTGTCACTTAGCCTGTGGCCAAGGGACCGTTGGCCAAGCGAGATGGCTTTACCAAGGTAGGTGCAGTTTTTGAGATGGTGCAACTTTGCCTTGGATCATTATCTTTGGAACAGGACCATCACACTTTCCAAACTCACAGGAATGTGAGAACGGAAACACTGTGAAGTACTCTTGTAAAAGCAAGTAAGTCCATTAGTCAAAGTTGGAGTGAAATATGAAAGATTTGTCCCTTTAGAGACAATAATCTCCAATTTACCCACTGAACTTTTGGAGCCTGGATATATTGTTAGATTGCAGAAAGCCCTTGGGTCAGGTTGTGCATTTCCTAGCACAGTGTGGTATTTGTCCTGGCACAGATGGTTCTGTGGCACTGCTGCAGCCTGGGAAGCTGTTCAGGAGCATCTGCCCAAAGAGGAATGGCATACAGTTAGGGACAAGGTGTGGCAGCAAGGCAGGAGGGTGCTACAGGAGATGTGCTGTTCTGAACCCTGAGGGTTGTGATTGCCTGAGCTGGCATGGAGTGAGAGCTAAGGGCAGCCAGGCTGGGGTGTCAGAGGAGTTCTGCAAATGCAAGTGGTAAGGGTGTCACTCCTTCCCAGGAAAATGCTTCCTGCCTGAATCTCAGCCCATGAAGTAAAGGGTGCTGTTATAGATGAGTTGCCCAGTGGAAACTAAATTAAACTACTCTGGAGATCGTAGAGTGAAAGATTTCATTTCCTAGAAAAGCTGATTTAAAAATGCTTATCCTACCTCTCTTTCCATCTATCATAGGTAATTCCAGGTGCCTATCACTGTCACTACCAGTCCTGTATTGGAAATCTCTTTATATCAACTCATCTCACATGATATTATCAAAGGGTTCAACAAAAGCAGATCCTAGGAGCAAAAAAAAAAGCTCTTTCAGCTCTGCAATTACCTCTGATTTTAGCCAGATTAAAATTATAGAGAAGAGTTGAATTTTAATTATCTTGAAATTCTGGCATAAAGGCCTAATTATGATGTTTTTGTTTTGAATGCATTTCATAAGCAGGTGATATAAATAAATTCCTGAACAGAGGGCTCTGTAGAGGAGTAGACAATGGGAGCTTTGGCACTCCAAGCGTACTGATCGAGTGAGGCTTCACAGATGCATGATTTGTATTTTACTGTGGTCTCATTGGACACTTTTTGAATACATATAATATTAAAATATATTCCCTTAAGCAATAAGGAAAAGACAATTCATAAGGGATATACAAAGGAAAACTTTCTTTTTGATCAAAATTCAGTAATTAAAAAAATTTCTAGTAGGATTTACTATTAGGTGTTTTGCTAGCTGCTACTGTCTTAATGTAGAAGCCAAATGCATATACACTTGGATGAGAAAGTACTTAAGTTTTTCTTCTGTTTTTCCTTAAATATTTGCATTTAGATAGTACTCCTGTAATATGAGAAATTTTGCAGAAAACTAGAATTTCATACATTGCAAGGAAAAGGAAGATAGAAAGGTTATGTGTCAAAGACAAGCAAAGAAGCAAGGGAGAAAAGAGAAAGATGGACTTACAAAAAAATTAGGAAGCAAAGGGGACACTAATGAGAGGGCATAGATACGGCAAAGGGAAAGTTTGAAGAAAATGAGACAAAAAGTCACATATTTTCAATGTCACATATTTTCAATGTCACATATTTTAATACATTGAAATGACGTTGAAATGCTTTGATTTTTTTTTTCTATTCTTAAAAATATTGGAAAGGGGAGAGACATGGAGAGAATGAAAGAGCTTTTATTTCCTTTAATTCACTCTTTAAAGAAAATGAAATCTCAAACACTGGCATACTGTAGCCAGACTCCTGGCATTGCAATACCTTGTTCATGATGCAAGAATGTTGTGGCTCATCCAGAGAATCATCTGAGTCTCCACCTGCCTGGGATTAGACCCAGGCAAAGGCCTGCAATATGTTTGCTCACCTTTTGGCACTAGGAAACACAGAGGACTGAAATACAACTTCTCTAAGCAAGTGTTTTCATTTCACATCACCCTCTGCAAAAGCATATTTTGCATGGCATCAGCAAATCTGCCAGCATCCCAGTTACCATCCAGTTCTTTCTAAAAAGAGTCTTCTCTAAAGTGCAGCAGTAAATGCCTTAAAGATCAGTTTGGGTTTTGTCTGCACCAAAGAGCTGCACCACTGCACTGGTGGCAGGGAAGCAGTTTAGAAATAAATGGGTCAAGCTTTAGTCAGCTGCTCACTGAAAAAAACCCCAACAAAAACAAGCAGGACATTTAAAAAGTCACCTCCTGTTCTTTTATATCTAGAGGAGAATACAAGCCTCCTAACAGCAACAGCAGGCATTTCTTACATGCTTCAGTGCAAAGTCAACCAATTGGGCTTAAATGTCCTTTTTTTGTAAAGTGCATCAGTAACACGCATAAAGGCCCTTCCCTCTGGTGTGCTGTGAGCAGCAGCCTCTCTGCCAGAGCACCAGGAGCAGGCAGCTGAGGCAAGGTGGCACTGCAGGCAACAAGCTAAAGCCTCCCTGCCTGGTTCCACAGCAGGCACCACCGGCCCTCACAGCATGTTCTTGCCAGCTGAGTTGAAGCATAGTAGCTTTTCCTGAATAAAAGCATAGCGCTTTTCCTGAATTACCTGGCATCAAAACTAGGGATGCTGTTCATTGTTTTGCTATCCCCCTGTACCTATTCTACATCTTTTGTCTCAGCCCTCAGCACAGTGGCCTCTGAGGACCGGATGGCTGTAGCTGTTCAGCCCCAGCTATGCCAGTGCAACCAATGTGGCCACAGCAGCTCACTACCGACCTTCTCCTAGAGATTATTCCTGCTCCTCCCTCCCCCTCAACTCAGCCCCCTGTCATCTGACTGTTGCTCATTTAATCACTCCCTAACGTTTTTCTGTGAAGATGAGCCAGATTGGTTCACACTATTCAAATAGCAAGGCTCGCTTATCTGACTTGCCGTAACCAAAATGGGTGAGGGAGAATGCCATAAGAAGTGGATCCAAGGGGAATATTTTCTGGTAGAAGAGTTATAATGGACAAGCTGGGATCACTAAAAGCCTTCCCCTAACAGATATTTAACAAAGTACAGCTCTGCTGACACCTTATAGAGATATCAGGTACAGACTGAAGAGCAAGAAACAGAACAAATGTGAAGAACGAGCTATTCTGCATTCTCTGAACCTGAATTAGAGAGGCTGAAGTAAGTAGCCTGCTGATGGACAAGCTATGCCAAAGAGCACTTAGATCCCTATAAACTGCCTGAAACACTTATGTGAAATTGAGCTATTGTACAGTAATTTGAAGGCTAGAGTGCAGGAAGAAGGAGATTTTACATTTCTTTTTAAAATTTAAACATTTTGACTAAGAATATTTTTTGGACAGTGTAAGACCTTTTGAGAGGTGCTACCCTCCACTATTAGAAAATCAGTTTTTTGTATTTGTTTAAAAGATTAGTGTTTCTGGGTAGGAGAAGGAACTAGAGAAGCCCCAAGGTATAGTCATCCCTTCCCTTTTTTCCCTCTAATTCTGAAACAGCAAACTGATTATCATATGTTCACTTTTTCTAAAGGCAGAGAGCAAAATACAGCACAGGGAGTGAAAAACAAATAGCACTAAAGCCTAAGGTTAGCCTAAGGTAATCCTAGAACTCTGACTAGCCATGGCACTGTGTGTTTTGATGAGGAGAATGCACACTGGTCAGAACTGGCAGACTGGAGAGTGAGTGTGTATATATTGGGGCCTGCTTGACCTAAAACTTAAATTGGCATCAAATACCTCAGTTAGAAATTCTACCCTACCCACAAACCTTATTACTATTAATTTGCCCCCATCTATGGCCCTTCAGTGCAGACTATCATAATTTAGTATGGAAATACAGCTATGCATCAGAGGGATACTCTCATTCCAGTTTTTGTATTGGATATGTAGGCAAATATGTCTCAATATAGAAGACATGCAGGTACACAACTGTGATACTCTTAACTCTATCCCAACCCCTCATGAATGAGGACATCTTATTTTCTTCACACCCACCACCCACAAGAATAATAGCAAAAGGCAGTCTGAAAATCTTCTGTCTTCATAAATTTTGTACACGGTATTCCAGTTCATTGATGCATGGCCATAGTTTGACCATGATCTCTCACCAAAACAGAAACAGCATTTAAAAATTGCTCAAAGCAATCAAAAAGCATCAAAACGGAACTGTTCAAGAGAGACAAAGTACATCAAAAGTACCTTCTGCCTCCACAGAATCCATTTTTCACCCTGGTTTAAAACCACTTAGCTAGTCACCTGCCAATAGCCTTAGGAGAATTTAAGATGAATGCTCTTTTTTTTTTTTTTCCAGAAAATCCATACACTCAACAGTTTTTGATGTAGTAGTTTTGTCACAAAACCTTTCCATTTGCTGTAATCAATACAAGATCTAGCTTTCCCATATGATGTCCATGGATGTCATTTGTGTAGGCAATAAAGTCCAGCAACCAGATTACTATTTCGTTTTTGCAAATATGTGCTTGTTTCTCCTTTAGTTTGGGAAAGACAATGAAACACAGCTGGCACTGTTTTGGCTTCTCTTTAACCAAGGAACATCTCTTTTCATGACTCAGTGGGACTTGAAAAGAGGAGGTTTAAGCCAACAGTAGTGTCCCTGCTAGTCAAGGATCAAAGAAACTATATGGTGAAACAGTTTCAGACTCTAGCTTGCAAACATACTTCTGTTAAATGAAAGAAGATAGAGATATAGCTCAAATAAGAACGAGAAGCAATCATAGTAATCAAGCCTACTTCAGGCATTATCTTAAATAACACTGCAAGACTGGTAATACTCTGTGAGAGTTAGCACAGACCATTTCCCAGTATTCTGGAATGAGTCATATACAAAATCACAGTTGTAAAAAGCATTAACTTTTGAGCCCACATATATTCTTCTGACATTTGTTTTATAACAGCAGGGTATAAACTAGGAATGTTTGCTATCATCATTTTGGATTTTGCAGTTTCTTTGCGTGCAGTTTGAAAGGTAGTGGACACATAGATGATGAAACATTTGTTAGACCAGTTCCAAGATGATGTAGAGCCAGGTTATAACCCCTAAACATGCCCTTGATGAGCCATCACTCACTCCCATCAAAGGGAATACTCACACAAATGCTAACTTTTCACCAATATCTGTAAGCATCAAATTACTGCTCTATTTGCTTCACTGATGTAAAAGACATTAGATTTTTCTCCTTCCTTTTCCCTTTATTTTTTATAGCAAATGCATTAGAGTACATAGGTGAAAATATTCAGGATAACAGAATGCAGATCAGTTTGGTTTTACAGGTTCCCTTTGGCTCTGCTAGTTCCCTCCAGAGCTGATCTGTGGCTCTCAAGGTTGGAGTGCCACAGTGACAACTTTTTAATGATCTGAGGCATATCGCCAAATAGTTCCTTTTTGATCTCCCTCCAACACAAAAAAATAGTATTAAATTTACCAACTCTTGTATCATGATGCTGACATATCTAGAGGGTGATTAATTGTGCCAGCAGAGTCTATGTAGAATTCTATTCTTGACAAAATGAGCTTTTAAAATCTATTTAATAACTATAATTATGAGTGAGGACAGAGACCCATAACTGTAAATGGGTTCTCTGTGTTTCTTATTTAAGTACCTGCCAACAATTGAAAGATGGAAAGCCAAAGAGCATTTTGTACCAGCAAGCAGAATGCAGCAACTTTTCAGGATAAATTCTATCTTCTGTGAGCAGTTTTGTCTAGTAAGAACCAATGAATCTATTAATCTGTTCTGCAAGACGATGGA
Organism: Pseudorectes ferrugineus; assembly: GCA_008033365.1. Lineage (NCBI taxonomy): Eukaryota > Metazoa > Chordata > Aves > Passeriformes > Pseudorectes > Pseudorectes ferrugineus. The sequence goes on from QWTY01012819.1 coordinate 19,372, forward strand.
TAGGAACGACCTGTCATCTTTATGAGATCCATCAACATCTTTCTGTATCTTTCTGAAGAAGGCCTATATGCCCTCTGCAGGCTCTGTATGACAGAGTAGCACCATTAACACTGTCATTGCTGCTGTTACAGAGCTTTCCTTTCTCTGGGTTTCTAACACAGTTGTTTCATTAAGTCACATTGGGTTAAAATTTAGCAGACAGATTCTTTTTCTCTCAGTAAGGGATTTTGACTTTGGGTTGTTTTTCTTTTTTTTTTAAAGCTATATTTGAAACTAAACCAGCAAAATAATTCTGAATTTGAATTTATATAGTTACAAAAAATGAACAATATAGACATATTTGTATTCCTAGCTTTAAAGGGAAAATCATATAAACCAACAGACAACAGTGGCAGAGCTATTGATATCTTGACACTGATACATTCCTTGTGTTGCATTTATATTGATTTAAAGAATGAGAAAAGAGAGGTATAAATTTGTGGGGACATTTTGGATGAAATTTTGCATTCATTTATTAAGTGAAATTTTATAGAGTACTAAACCATTGACCCTATCACTTGGTCTTACAGATTTACGGCTGAATCTCAAGCCTACTGAAGTCAATAAGGGCCTTTTCAACAATAGACTTCAAATCAGGACCTTGTTGCCTGACTCTTCACTCACATTAAGCAATTTTATAGAAATATTGCATCAGTGTAAAGCTATGAAGAAAGCAAATCTATTCCCAGTCTTCAGGGGGAAAAAAAAGCACATTTAGGAATTTAAAATGTACATAGCTGTGTGTATTTATGTTCCAGACTTTGCTTTGGTTCTAGCAGGAAGAGTTCAGAAAGCAGGTAACGAAGGGAGGTTTAAAGAGCTATAGGAGGAGTAATAAAGAAGCTGGCTAATTGCCCACAAGATTTAACATGGGAAAAGTGCAAGCTAATATACCTCAGGGAAAAAATGATCTGCAGCACAAATATTTAGCTAGAAGGGAAAACTTGGATGTTTTTGGGGTTGAAAAAGTCTGAGTGACTAGGAGAACCAAAGAAGCTCATCTTAAACAGCAAGTTCTCCCACAATAAGATATATATTTAAAATTGTTCAATCTTCTTTGAGCACTCATGATCATACAGATACAGATACAGAGGTCCTATATAAAGTATAAATATTCCATGCAGGAATGGAAAGTGCATCTACACTTTTTTCTTCACATTATTAATGAATATATTAGTGAATATAGTGCATGCTATTTTTAAATCACAAGACCATCCAAATTATAGCAATATAACTTTCAAGTATAGACTTAACCTGTAGATACAAGTCAAGTAGACAAATCTACAGTATATGTCAGTAATAAGGCAAATGCTACTGTAGCTTTTGTGAATTTTTTAAACTCCCAAAAAATATTTATTTATAAGCACTGCGTTATAAAAATTATGTCACTAAGTTGCTGGCATTTCAGAGACAAGTAACAAGATACCAGTAACGTGGATGGACTGACCTGTGAAGAAAGAACTAAGTAGGTATGGTCATGGCATTTTACTCCCTAGCTAATGGGGTTTGCAAGTTGGTGTACTGGTGTGGTTTAAAGATCTAGGTTGAGTGGGATTTGAAACAGAAATTTCTTGTTACTTCTCCAGGAAGAAGGTAAGAAGGCATGCAGTATTGTAACCACAAAGGTAGTATCTTTTATATAGATATACAGAACTGTAGAAAAGATATATGGACATTCTGCCAATATTTGGAGAACATTGGTAGAAGAAAAGAAGAGAAGATTTATTTTAGGTGGTAGACTCCATAGTTGTGATTGTTCACAAAATAATTCAGGCAGATGTTTCATCTCAATATTAGGCAATAATCCTGACAATGACCCGCCACAAGAAATGATAAAAAAACTCCACAATTTGCCTTTAAAACTAAGCCTAAAGTGAGACTTGAATGCAATTGTGTGTTGCAAGGATAAGGAAAACATGACAAACACCACTTTTTCCCATTGCATATCTCAGTCAAGAGTATGGGAGCACTGAGTAACTGATGTTTCCTATCTTCCTGTCATATTTGTTCAATCTATACTGACAAAGAGGCTTTACAAATGGCAATGGGTACTAGCCACAGGAAAGAAATTTTTATATGGGTTTGATGCACATATTTGCCTATACTGAGACACCAAGTTAGGTCAAGTCTGAGTGTAAATTTCCAGGATTTCTGGGTCTTCTGAGGGGTCGAAGTAAGTCATGTGGCCAATAGGAGCCTACCGAGG
>QWTY01012823.1:0-11884 GCA_008033365.1 Pseudorectes ferrugineus
TGAGGCTCAGCCAGCCTGGCCAGGACTTTTCTGCTCTGGCTGGCAGCTGGTCCTGAGACCTGCACACACCATCTAAAAGTGCCTTGGCCAGGCCACCGACTGGGTGGCACCTTTGGGGGGAAGACATCCTGGGAATCTGCCCTCGGGTCACAAAACCTAAACTCTCCCATTGGCAAGTAAGCCAGCTTGACTACTCTGATTAATTTATTCAAACAGATAACCTTTTGTGATCGTCCTGATGGGAGCAGGAAGGCAAAGAAAGATCGTTACTTACATTTTAAACTGACCAGTTTGTTAATCAGGTTTTGATTATTTATGTTGCTAGGAGGTTTGTGCCAAATGAGAACTGTGTTTGTTTATTAATTTATTTATTTATTTGCTTGTTTGTGTATTTGTTTTGTACCTGGCACTGAAACATGACAGATCCCTTCACAACATTCCGTCATCACAACATCGGGGCGTGAGCCCCATGAAACAGCACGGAAGTGGATGTGGACACTTTCCAGCCCAGCTCGAGGTCAGGTGGAGCTGCACATCCAGGGCTGGATTTTTTGGCTCTCCCGGACTGTGGGAAGTTTGTCTCATTAGAGGGGAGAGCTTAGCTGAGATACTTGGAGCAGACGCTCGCCTCCAGCCGCCAGCAATTAACGTGTGCTCAGACAGGGGTGTTTATCTCTGGTCCATGTCTGGTAACAACTTTTTAAATTAAAATCTCGGGGTCTTAAGCAAGCAGAGAATTTTTACTGTGAAACGAAGGACCAATATAATTTCTACAATACAGCACCAGTGCCATAAACAAAATAAACTTTTCTCCCGTCATCCCCTTAGAAAGACCCGCTAATTCATTTGGAATGTGATTACTTTTTTTCTTTGTTCTCAGGTTGGCTAGTGCAATCTATTAATAGCTCTACAAATTACTCCTATTTCTGGTCTTCCCTCTTCTTGGGAAGGCAGGAGTCCTGAGAAAAAACACTGTCCTGTCCCCATTTCCTTGACCAGGAGAGTTCCCATCTACTGGGGCCAGGGTGAGCTGCCTTTTGGGTGTGCCTTTGGGGCGTGCAGCCCCCTGCACCAGCCAGGGACTGCCACCCTTTCCTTCCCAAAGCTGGAGGAGAGTGGTCCCTGCTGCTGCCTGGGGCAAGGGAGAACGGGAGAAAATCCACACATGTTTCATTGGAAACACTCTTCTCCCATAATTTGTAATTTCTGTGTGTGTGCTCTGTCTTGTGCCTGGACACCACGATTAAATGCCAAAACATGTAAAACTAATTGTATCCAGGTAATTCCCTTAGTCAGCACACCTCGTGGTTGCGTCGCTGTTATTCCTTGCCATTTGTAGGTCAGGATCTAATGGATGAGCTTTACATGCCTGCATATTTCTTTTTGGAGTTCATTAAAGCCTGAAGCAATTGCACCTTAACATTTCCATGCAATTGCAAATTTGACCTCTGGCAATGGGCCTTGCGAATCGATTCATTTCCAAACCAGTTATGATTTGTCGTCACTGAAAAGTTTTGGTGGGGGGAGTGCCCACCTCCGAGCACGAGACAGCTCCAGAGCAGGGCTTTGCCTGAGCCACAAGGACAAATGGAAACCGGGAGACAGTTCTGACACATATTAAAAACAGTTAATTATTTAAGAGACATCAAGTTTTTCACATGTTAAAAATTGATGGCAAAACAACCGAACGCACCCTATGTTTGGTTAACACCTAAAATTTGACTTTGACCCTCTGGTGCCAAAGCAAAGAAATTCACAGTTAAAGCTTCATGTCTGGGCAATACTCTGTGTCTAACTCACACTGTTTTTACAAAGGGTCTGTGCACAATTTTAAGTGCCATATGTCCAGGGTAAGGAAGATAAACAACAACAAAAATATAAATATCTACTTTTTTTTTTTTTTAATAATACAGGGATTAAAATCTTTCAGAACATAATCTAGAGTAATGACTCTGTCTGATTATAGGTTTTCATTTTCCCTGGAGGTTCGGTTAATACTCTTTTAAACTATTATAACATGAGTTAAAGGTTGTTGAGCTTTGTTTCTTTTTTTTTTTTTTTTTAATCCATTGAAATATATTAAGTTTGTGGAACACAGACTCCTAAATCAATGCTGGTGGCACATCTAAGGTGCAAGTGGCATATTTAAGGGATTTCCTTGGTTACAAATAATTAAAATTAGGTACTTTTACATTTTTAAACTGAAAAGTTCACTTCTCTTGATGTCCTGATTGCAAGTGTCTATAAGTGCAAACATGTAAACTGAACAGGAAATTGCATTTATTTTTGGGTATAGCATAGCTGAAAATCTGCCTCAACCACGGAGCAGAACCAGACAGGGAACAATTACAAGAGTAGGTCATGAGTTTGGAAAGACTCTCGATCTTAAAAATCTTTTTTATCACTGCTGCAAATCTGTGAAGATTCAGCTTTCAGCCGCAGGGACCTTCTCTATTTTTGCATGACGGACAAAAGGCATCTTTACTACAAGGTGACATTCTGTGTAGGTGCTTACAAAAGGTGGTCATCTCAGGAAACTTCAGCTAGCACAGTACCAGAGAGGCTATCCAAAACACAGACATAATCTGATTAAGATTTTATTATTTAAAACTAATGCTTTAACACCCTCCAGAAAGCAGCCAGCTGCACATGCATCATTCACCCTTCTGCCAGTGTCCCCCAAGAAGTACTTTACTCCTCACTGTTCAAAATAAACAATGACAGCGTATTACTCCCTTCCTCACAAGTATTTCTCAGTGCCCTGCCTTCAGTTTCTCAGGCCTCAAAGTATAATCCCACAAACAGCTTCCAAAAGTTTGAGATGTGTTGAGCAACAGCAGATAAAAAATTAATAAATTCATATACCTGTGTCTAAAACATTCACTATGTCTGCATTTTGCTGACCAAACAAGCTCCCCAAATGAAACTTTTGCCCTCTTTATGCTTGTTCCAGGAGAATAAATCCAGTTTCACATGACTGAGTAAAATAGTTAATCAAGAGAAACTTCCTTTAATGTGTGGCCATGACAGCATTACAATTTAGTTGAAAATGATAAAAGCGAGCCTTGGTCCAGGTCTGTAAAATCACAGTGAGATCTGTCCTCCCTGATCCAGGGGAAAATTATCAGCACTGTGGCTTTTGTTAAGTCTTTTCATGCAAGATGTCATTTTTCAGGAATGTACAGTAGTTATCTTGTAGTGAATGCAAACAAAGTTATGAAGACTACAAATTAAAGTAAAGATGAATATCCTGTTCTTAGGCTAATGTAATATACATCATTCTATATTTCCATATCAAAATTTCATCTATTTTAATATAAAATAATTATACCAGATAGGATTTCCATCTCAGACCGTGACAAATGTCTTATTGCTACATGAGGCAGCACCTCTGGTGGTCCTCACCACCCTTCTTAGAGTGAAAGGAGATGAACCCTGCCAGCTGCTGGGACCCAGGCCCTTCAGAGGCCATCCTTCAGTGGCTTTCAAATTAGTGCGTGGCAGCTCGTGGGTGCAAAAACATTGCTGAGATGAGATTCTCTCAACATCCAGCCTGGTTGGTTTTCACTCTCCTCACATCCCCATGTTCACAGTTTTCCTGTGACAGTCCTGAATGCGGACCTGCTGAGGAGATACTCCTAACTCTTTCCTCATTCAGAGGAGCAAAGAGAAACTCTCTTTGAGTTTGCATTGAGCTCCTTTGACTCTGCACCGTCAGCTGGGCCTCTCTCCTCCAAAAGCTTCTGGGATGGCAATGAATCACTGGCATGGAACAGAGGCAAGGCTCCTCACCGCAATTAAAACTGTAGCTGCGCTAGCACAAAAGAAGTGTTGCCCTTTCTGTGAACATGTTGTTCTGCCACTTCTGGGAGCTCCTGGCTGCAGACCAGTGGAGATTTGGGTGCATACACGGAGCGTGATGCAGTGCCATGAAATCCTGGCACTGTATCCCTGAAGCCCTGGAAGCCTCACAGCAATCTCAGCAGGGCAATCCATTTTGGCGAGCTTCCTGGATGCTGCACTGACGCTGCAGATACTGCGGTGCCTCACTTGCAGAGCCTGCTCATCGGGAGCTATCCTGGGATCCTCACAAAGTGCTCCCAGGGCCTGCAGAGGTGTGTTTTGCACAAACAAAATCACCATGTTTTGCGAAATCTTAGCTTTGAACAATTTACAGCAAGAAAACTCAATTATGCAGTAACACCAGAGATGTGAGGAGGACAGCAGCATCCAAATTCCTGCTGTCCTTTTGCTACTCTTATCATTTTCTATCAGGTTTGCATGGCAAGGGGGGTGGTTCCAGGGTGGCGTCTGTGGGAGACTGCCAGAAGCTTCCCCCGTGTCTGATGGAGCCGATGCCAGCAGCTCCGAGAGGGAGCCACGGCTGGGCAAGGCTGAGCCCGCCAGTGATGGTGGCAGTGCAGCAGCTGGACAGAGGCACGAGAATATGTGAGAGAAACAACCCTGCAGACACCAAGTCAGTGAGGAAGGAGGGGCAGGAGCTGCTTCAGGTGCCAGAGAAAAGATTCCCCTGCTGACCATGGTGAAGGAGCTGTGCCCCTGCAGCTCATGGAGATCCACAGGGGAGCAGAGATCCCCCCGAAGCCTATGGAGGACACCTATGGGGTGAAGCTGTCGGAAGGAGGCTGTGACCCTCTGGGAAGACCACCCTGGAGCAGCTCCTGGCAGGACCTGTGGTCCCAAAGAGAGAGAAGCCCATGCTACAGCAGGTTCCCTGACAGGACTTGTGACAGCAGCTGCTCCTGAAGGACTGCACCTTGTGGGAGGGACCCACGCTGGAGCAGTTCATGTAAAACTGCAGCCTGTGGGAAGGACTCATGTTGGAGGAGCTCATGGAGTACTGTCTCCCATGGGAAGGACCCCACAGGGGAGCAGGGGATGAGTGTCAAGACTCCACCTCCTGAGAAGGAAGGAGTGGCAGAGACAACCTGTGATGAACTGACCACAGCCCCTTTCCCTGTCCCCCTGGGCTGTTGTAGAGGAGGAGGTAAAGAAAATCTGGAGTAAAGTTAAGCCTGGGAAGAAGGGAGGGGTATGGGAATGTGCTTTTAAGACTTGGCTTTATTTCTCATCATCCTACTCTGATTTGATTGGTAAAAATTTAATTTTTTTCCAAGTTGAGTCTGTTTTGCCCTTGACAATAATGAGTGAGTGATCATTCCCTGTCCTTACCTTGACCCATGAGCCTTTCTTTATATTGTCCCTCCCCTGTTCAGCTGAGGAGGGGAGTGACAGCCTGGCCTTGATGGGCACCTGGTCTGTCCCCCCCTGAGGGTCAACCCACCACACTTTTGTAAAATGGATATATCTGCTATCACCCACATCAAAGGCAACATGTGGGGCAGCAGAGGGATTTAGGGACACTTAATAACTGTAAAGTGGTGACAATACAGGGATGGTGTTAAGAAATAGCAAAGTATTACTTTGGCAGGTGAATAATTTGTGCCCCAAAGCCATTGTGAGCAAGAAGTGACTTCTTGCATCAGTTTGGCTACCTCTGTCCACTGGGCTGTAAATGTCGTGCAAATAAATAAATAAACGACAGGTAGAGTATTTTTAAATTTCAGAAAATTCTGCCTCATTTTCCCATGGAAATGATTTGCACACTTTAATCACAACTTGAGCAAAGGCAACACTCCCTTTTACCTGCCCACTACCCAGCTGCTTCTAATGAGGGCATTTAGAGGCTACGTGCAGAACAGCCACTCATTCACCTTCAATCACTATTTTGAGTACCTCTAGTACTCAATCTCTTCCTCTGCAGGGTGAACCCTCAAGTGCTCAGCACTGGAAGTGCTTTCCAAAGGCAGCACAAATGCGATGCCGTCTGCAGGATGTGGCTGTGACATTGGTCCCCCAAGAGAAAGCACCAAGTCATGAAGAGAAGTCAAGTCAGTGCTCCTGTCTCTGAAGGAAATAACTAACTCGCTGTCATGTCACTAGCAAAATCTGAAGGGACTGTGATTTGAGGAGTGGATTTCTGAGTACCCTGCTTTGCCAGCACACAGTATTTCTGTCTTTCTTTTTTATTAACAACAACTAAATGAACCTCAAAAATTATCTGGACTGAATGACAACAAAACAAACTAAAATTAGTAACAGCATACTCATTGCCTAGGGCAGCGCTGAACTGATGGCTGATGTGATGGTGACAGACAAATCCTTATTCCCATTCTAAATTCTGTCTACTAAATAAATAAGTAATGCCATCAATAGCATTTCCAGCAATTGCATCCACCTCCTGCAACTTTTACACTATTATTGTATTGCTTGACTAACTCTGCAGCATAGCTGGGTACCTGGTCTGACTCAGAAGTAGCTCTGCAGCCAATAAACTCATGACGAGAGAGATTGGATAAGTTAGTGTGAGGTATTTGATGGATAATATCCTATATTAGTCCTTAGCAGAAATCCAGTACTTGTCATGTCTTTTATTCTTCTATGCCAACCTTCTGCAGTGTGGAAATACTTTCTAGATATTCCTGATGTATCTCCTTGTTTCTCTCCTGGTTTTTTTGATATCAACCCTGATAACAAAAAGGAAAAAAAGAATAGCAGCCTATCTTGACAGAAAGACAAGCAACAAAACAAACATAACAGGTCACATCAGAAATAGCTAGGAGATCTGGGAAAAAATATATCTGGATCTAGGCAAAGTTACCTGTTCTTTTCAAAGTTTTTAGGCAGATAAGCCGAGTTGTCCTATTTTGGGGGTTTTTTTTTGATTTCTCAGTGACTGAAGCCATATTTTTCCATTTGTGTTCATGAGAAATCACTTTTATAAGACCAGGATTGAATCTGAAGTGTTTGAACACAACATGCTTCTCCCAGCAACATGAAAAATGCCACTTGCCTGCCCTGCTGCAGAGGGGCTTCAATACCACCTCTGAATCATCTCCTATTGCCCGGAATAAAGACCACTACGTTTTACAGGACTGGATATAAGAATTTCATAATTTTAGCAACTTTTTGAGTATTATCCATTTAACTTCCCCTCTGACACCTCTGCTTTTCTCTGCTTTCAGGCTCATTGGTACCAGCATTGATCATCCTGGGATTGCTCACTGATTGCAGGAGAGCTGAGAGCCAGTCTCACAGCCTGGCTGTGCTCCCTCTTGTTCATCATCCATCAGGATGCGGTGGTGGGATCCATCCCCAGATAAATATACCTCTAAGGTTCCCCTCCTATAATTAGGCTACAGTACAGTCCCACTGGGGCACTTGATGAGTACAGACTCCCTCTCTGAGCTCCTTTCTACAGCCGGTACTTCCTGGTGAGGTTTTCTGAAACCCCACAGCTGGGGTTTGAGGCTCTAAGGTATTGCAGCACTTCTTTTCCCAAACACTGAGCTAGGCACACTATCTGTGAAAAAGAGAGAGTCAAAATGAATAGATTCAAATCTTACAGAAAGTGATTTCAGTCCAGCACATGCTTTGCAGCACACTTAGAAATAAGGAGTCTGATTTCCATGCAGATATGTAACGTCCCTTAGGCAATTCCTCATAAAATCATGTTATATTATGGACAGTGTTCCCTATGATGGAAATGCACAGAGCTCTCACCTTCTAGAGACTGACTGTCCTGGTGAGACTCGAAAATGGCAACTTGGCTTTGTTTTCCTTCATCCAGGGCTGCCCTCCAGTGCAGCCATCCAACAAGGCTGGATGGCAGATACCTCTGTGGTGTATGTTCATAACATTTACAGCATCAGAGAGAACCCACCAGCTCTGTGTAGACTTATTCCTCTGGCTATCAAGATTTTCAGGAAAGGCAAGCCCCAAGGCCTTCACCTCATGGGACCTTGCTTAGGACTATTGAAAGGGATCTGGCTGGTGTCCAGACTTTTTGAGTGCACAAGGTTTTGCAGCTTTGCAAATTCAGTTTACAGCATAACAAAACCCTCACTGGGAAAACTCACCAGGCTGCAAGGAGTCTGCGTGGTGTTAGACAATTTAGTGGCAGCATTAACCTCGCCATAAAAACGTGAAGATCTTCATCTAGACACCCTTTTAGCAGTTATAAAGATGTACAGCCGTTTCATAGTGGATAGAAATGTTGGGTTTGGGTCACAAAAGTCCTCAGCTGGATTAGAGTCCAAGGTGGTGCTAAAGATATATATATACATATATATATATGTACACACACAAAATCCTCTTCTGCATCACTTTGTGTGAATGTTCTGAATCATTTGTTATGCAATGACCCTGAAGGAAATCCATGAGGGCCAAACAATTGATAATACTGAAATAGAAATACCACAAAAGCATATACCTTCTAGGAGGTAAGGAAGAGACGAGAGCCAACAGGTAATTCACCGAACCCATTGATTTTTAGATTACATGAAAACTCCACTTAAAAACTGTGCTATACAAGATATCTCAATTGCACTTGCTTGCACCCTTAACTTGGAGATACAGGAATTCTTTGAGATACAGAGTTCAGTTCCCAGTTGCACAGAGAGATTTCTGCTTTTACTAGTATCTTCGTTACATTCTTGTGCAGCATGAGCTTATCTATTTATATGTACCTGTTTGGTCCAGGAAAAATAAGTTTTGGGTTGTGTTTGTTTAATTTAAGGGGAAATTAAAGGGCTCTAAAAACAATGAAATCAACAAAAATGAGATTAAGGTGGAGACCAGTTAGAAATTACTCTGCCAAAAGACACATAAAGATGTCTGTACGTTTCATTTAAGAATATTATTTTTTCCAGACAATGATATATTAAATAACAGAGATTTTGTAAACCTTCATGCTACTAAACTGCTTAATGCTAAGAAGTCAAATCGATAAGGCACTTTTACTGGGCCTTCACTCCATTCCACCAACATAGCCAGATGGATTAAGGTGAAGGAATAAAATCATGCTATGAGGATGTCATTACTGTGACTCATACCTGAGTGTCCCCAGAAATGAAGAGTTTGGAGGAGACAGTTGTCCTTGAAGCACTGTCTTGGCGCTTCCCCAGGAACGGCTCTGGTGGAAGAAATCCATGAGTGAGAAATACCAAAAGTTGAAGTGGCATTGGGATGCTCCTCCATGCATGGTCCTTGCTTGTGGGTCTCAGGGGTTGCAGGCGTCCAGACTGCCCTCTCTGAACCAAAAAACCTTTGTTCTTTTCCTAGTAGAAAAAATTGGTTGAACCTACCCCATTCCTCATTCCCCTTTTGGAAAGGGAAAGAACTTTCCCACTGAACTTTTCGAGCCCTTATACCACTACTGACAAATGGCAATCAGGGAGTTTTACACATAGCAACCAGAGGGGTGACGAGGCACAAGTGGTCACTTGTGCATTTCAGTAGTTTTGAGACAGCCTAATCAATGCTTATTTGCTTTGATTCTCCCTATTAGTGAGCAGAGGTTACACGGGCAGACCATTGAAACAATCAAATATGGATTTAGGCATAGAATTTTGAAGATTTGTGACTTTATATTGACCAACAACAGAAATGAACTGCAATTATTTTGATATTTGGGATGGTTGTATTAGTATCAAGAATATTTAAGGTGAACTTCAAAAGATGTCTTTGTCCGCTGCTGAAATAAAAGGGTCTCTCCTGTCTTTGTGTTATATTTCATTACAATGTATGATTACCTGTCCAGAAGAGATCTCTTAGAAGGGAGCAAGAGCTATTGTCAGATTAACTAGAGCCATATGTCTGCAGCATAAACCCATATAATGGAGGGAGCCACGTACATGGGAGGGTGGATGGATGCCCCAAAGAAGAAACAGAGAGTGAGAATAGCTGCTGAGCTGGAAATCCAGAAACCTTTTCACCAGCTGAAGTCTTACACTGTTGGATAACAGAGCATTGGAGTTTGCATTTAGGCAGAAGCAGGCTCAGTGTCATGCTTTGGGCCTGGATCCTGCAGAGTGATGCAGCAGTCCATGGCAATAGACTGCTCTGTGGCAGTTTTAATCTGTAGGTTTTCACATGCTGTCAGGAAAGCTTGTGCATTGCACAGATTGTGTGTCAGGTCTGCACATCTCAGAGGGCTCTGATGGGAAATTGAGCATGACCAACATGCCCAGGAGAACCACTGGACAAAAATGGTGCCGGGACAGCTGCAGTGCACACCTCAGAACCCTCTTTTTGGGGCAGAGTACTTAAAATGAAACTCTGAGGATGGGCTTGCCCTGAGAACTGCTCAGCCTCCGAGGCACGTCCTGGATGCAGGCACTGCTCCTTGTCAGGGATCTGGCCCTGTCTAAACCAGGCTAATTATTAAGTCGTCTCCTTCCCATTAACTTGTGAGGAAAATTACCCTTCTGAGTTTGAATGACAGAACAGCATTAAGAGTATGCACCTTTTTTTTTTTTCTTAAATCAACCAAACAGAAAATTCACAATGAGGATGATCTTGTAATTACACACACGTCAGAACAGAGAGCATGATAGTTTGCTCAGATTTCTTTGAACGTTTCTTTAGAAGAATTTGGGAGGAGAGAGGGAGGGAAACGTTCATTGTAAATCAACTTTGGCATGAAACTTTTGTAAAAAGGTGCCCAACATGCATTACACTCTTTGTTCTGTGTTTTTCCTACATATAAAGGCTTGACAACCTGCTATTCTATGATTGATGCACTTATTTCTTCTAAAGTATCACTAACCAAGCATATCATTTTTATACAGTAAGTGTGTATTCAATTTCCTACAGTTTGACTGCTAAACAGGCTCAATGGTAAAACAAATATATACTGCTGCAGTGCACTGTTCAGGGGGACCAATGGGAAACTTTGGAATATTTTTCATTCCTGTTTCCTTTCCTTTTAGTGGCAATGAAATCACAGCAGGGGCACATGCTAACTATCCATATTTTTATGAAAGTTGTACTGTCATTGGGTGAAGTCTCCAACTACTGCAGACTTTGTACAATGTTAATAGGAATATTATGATTCATATATTCTTGCACAATAAAGCAGAATGACATATCAGGTTTGCAGGCTCTCCTGACAAGGTATGAGGTATTTATCTGGGTTTGTACACCACAGGCTTATCAGCCGAGTATCTGAACGACTATTGACATCATTATCATTCATGTATTCATAAAATGTTTAGGGGTCTCCCGGTTACATTCTACGAAGTATGGAGTTGCTCCTTCTTCGTGTGAAAGAAAATATAAACTGAAAAAAAAAAGAATTCAAACTCCTGTAGGCTTAGCATTGGATCCCTGGCACTCCTGGACCAGGCGAGAGGATAATGGATCTATGAGAATTCATGTATGTTTATGATGTACGAGGCATTTCAGCTGACATTGAATCAGGTCAGTGGGTCCATTGGACAGGATGCAATGTCAATGGAACTGTTATGTATTATTGATGTCAGTCACAGAATAGATAAAAACATTAGCAAAATAGCTTCCATTGCCATTTCTTTCTTTTTTTTTCCTCAAATGACAAAAGGCACCAGCTCTTATTAAACACAAGAGGCCTCCAATGTTTCTTATTTTTAGTTTTGACTTGGAGAAAATTTAGGGAATTAGAATATACTGACCAAACAATATTTTTATTTGAGAACAATGACTTAAATTCTTTCACTTATATTTTCATTTGTGGAATAAGTTTTGCCTGCAAAAGAGAAATCTGCTTACTCTAGGTCCACTTCTACAAATTGTTAAGCATATGAGTCTTTTATTCCCTACATTTTTGCTTATCTCCAGGTTATGTATTACTATACTGATGAATCTTTAGGAATAATTTACATTTACACTTATTTACATTGAAAGCAACTTTAAACTGCCTGGTCTGTGACATTGAAGCACATATTAGCACTCCTTCACACTGCCAAAGACGTGAAAAGACCGTCATGCAAATCGCACCCAATGGGCTACACAGATACTTAAAGTAAGAGGACATGTAAAAATT
>QWTY01012824.1:416-58188 GCA_008033365.1 Pseudorectes ferrugineus
TCTCTGAACCCAGGGTTCCAACAGCAGATCAGTGCTAAGATGGTGGCAAAGCCTACGGGGATGTTGAAAGTGTGCAACAGATGGTCCATCTCTGGGCAACACTAGGGTATGGCCCTTAAAAATGTACTGGAAGACTCCATTTGGTCTTTGCTAAGGGACAATAATTCCTCTCTTTCAATTAATTTCTATGAGTTATGCCAATGAAAAATTAACCTTTTCTCCTTTACAAAAACCAACCAAAGTAATAGCATCTTATTGAGGCAATTGCTCTTTTACAGGGAGTCCTATCTATGAAACTTTTAACCTTTATTATTTCAAATTAAAGTGTTTGGTGGTGGTATTTTGTTGGGATTTTTTTGTTTGTTTGTTTGTTTTGGCGTTTTTGTTGGTGTTTTGTTTTGTTTTTTAATGAGATGTACACTGTTGGCAATATTTCTGTAGGATAACAGAAATTTCTTTGGAAACTAGGATAGAACATTTAAATTCACAATGCCCTCAAAAATATGCTATGGGAAAGGATTGTGTGGTTGTTTTAATTTGGGGGACAGAGATTGTTATTTAGAATTCGTTCAAGTTCTTCACTGATCACTCTGGAGTAACTAAGAAACAGTAGTAAAATATCCTTTCCTATGGAAATCTTCAAGATGAGCCTGAGAAACAGGACACCCAAAGACTATATTGCTATTATTCAAAGAAGGACATCCAAAAACTGGAAAAAACTAGCACTGGACTAGCTGGAAGACAAAAGGATTTCAAGCATCAGCTGGAGGAAGAGCTGCTGATGTATACAGATCCTATTGTATCACATTTTAATGAGATTGAGAGGATATGTTGCCTAAAAGGTAATACAATCAGAAGACAACAAATACACAACAAAGCTTTAGGGCACATGGTTTCCTCTCTCTCAAAGAGATCATCTGAAGCTAGCTAAATTGGTAAGAAACTAATATTTGTTATTTAGCTCATAAACTACAGACAATTATCTCAATTCAAATAGGCTGATTTAAATAAAAACTGGAGTTTCATTCAGCAGGCTATCCCCAGAAATTATCTTTTTTTAGCATCAACAATTAAGTAACCATAACTCAGTTTAAACAACAGACATTCAGTCTCTAATAAGCATCCAACTTCCTAAGAAAGTTTAGGAATGCTCTAGCAGTAGAAACATATTATCTATTTGTATCAGAAGACACAGTATTAGTTACTGAGAAGATGACATGGTTACATACAGAGATGGGAAGTGATTACCTGGCTTGAACTGTCCTTAAAGTTTAGCAAAAATAAACTTGAAGCCCAGAGTCTGTAGTCTTACTAAAAATGACTGGATTTCATTCAATAATATGAGGGAAGAAAGCCTTTCTTCCTGAATAAAACCGTGAATCCCCAAGTTAATGATTCTGGTTAATAAAAATGAAGTTGCATGCCAATTTTATCATGAGCACATGCTGTATGCCAGACTGTTGTCTTGAGAATAATATAGACTGAAAGTAAAAAAACCCTTATTTTCATTTATACATTTAACTAAGGGTGCAAAGACTTATATATTGTTTGTATTAGAAGCACTGTTTCACGTAACTGTGGATTTATAAGGTTAACTTACACAGGAAAAGGGATTTATCTAAAACAGCTAAAATTCTGCCCTGAGGTCCAGTGATAATTCAGTGAGTATGAGAAGGAAAACACCAAACTTCCTAGAGGGTAACCCGGGTCTAGGAAAGGACTTCATCCTGCACCACTGGCTCAGTGACAAGTGCAAGTTGCTCCGTCTCCTGTAGAGCCATCACCACAAAAAAAGACTACACATGCAGAAGAGACCTTTTTTTTTTTTTTGAGCTACTGGAAAAACTCCAGTATTTAAGCTAATAAAATTTTAGGACCAAATGTTTATTTTTCTTGCAATAAGAAATTAATCAAAATTGATCCAATGTACAATTATTTGTTGATGGTTTATATTACAAAGGAGTCTGGCCCCTACAAAAGTGATTTTAAATCTAGAACATATGGCAGGTCTGACAAAAGAGTACATGTACTAAACGCAAGAATGGGGTTCTCCTAATTTTGTTTGAGGATAAGTACTGTTTAAAGAAATTGGCTTCATTTGGCCTTTCTATTCACATTAAGAGCGGACTTGCTTCATTCCCAGAAGAGTTTCAAGTATTCATTGTACAATAACTAACCTTTGCCTCTTCAGTAATTAAGAACTACCACAAAAAGACCAATACAATCAAGGATATGGGTTGTTCCCCAGAGACCAGTACAGATGACTAGATTAGAGTAAGTTATGGCTACATGTGACTATACTTTCTGTAGCCAAATAACTTAGACAACACTTTAAGACACCATTTTTCTGAATTTAGGGAAATCCCAAAATAATTACCAATTTACATATCGAGCAAACACAGAAAATTGAAGGACTTTTACAGATGCAGATTTTTGTCTTCATTAACCTCTCAGTCAGAATCTACACTCTCTGGAATCTCACTTTCCCTTCCTGAAAATGAAGTGAACTGGAAAAGAAGCACAGAGTAATTTTATCCCTAAGAGAAATTATCTTATGGAAAGGTAGGACACCAGCTACATGCTAGTAAGGGCCGCAAGTATTTGTATTTCCTTCAAATAACTCTCTGAATAAAGCCACATTATTCTTCACATAGACAAAATACCTTCTATTCCATATACAAACTCCCAGCTTGGAACAAAACTACCAGAAATCTTTGATCAAATGTCTCTTCTGAAACAAAAGATTATTGGCTACAGGATGTTCAGTAACTGTATATTTTCTATATACACCTTAAAAAAGTGGCCTTTGGTGATTTTGTGCAAGTTTTGATTACGCGTTTACAGTCTTTTTAGTAGCTATGCATGTTATGATAGTTTTAAATACTGTGGATCCTTAAATGTACTTTTCATTCAAGGACAACATCCTTCCTTACTCATACACACTAACAGATACAGCTACAGTTCAATAGAGGCATACTCAAAAGTAACTTATAAGAGAATGTGAACCTGACAGTCTCCCTCTTTACTGAAAACACTTATTTTTTACAAGGGTCAGCTATCAGACCATTCAAGCAGCCAAGGAAATTATCTACAGACGAAAAATACCACCCTAAAAAATTGTCTTACTATCACTATTTTCAGTGCAACCTTTATCCTATATGCCACTGCCTCTGTAAACACAGAGCTTGAGGACCTTCAGTGCTCTATATGTCTCACTGCATGAACTTAAAAATATAAGATATTTTTAGAGGAATATCACAGAACATAAAAAAACTGTTGGAATGGGAGGATTCAGGCTCTTTAGGAAGGAAAGGCAAGGGACACCAGGAGGCGATGTCACCCTCGATGGCAATAGCCAGCTGAGTGCATGGAGTTCTGTCTGAGGATGGATGAGGAGTAGACCGAGAGCTAGTGGGGAAGGATTAATGGGAGGGCAGGGTTAGGCAGCCACAGGCCCCCCAACCAGGAAGACTGAGCAGATGAGTCCTTGTGGTGGTGCATCCCTCCCCCACGCCTTCCAGGCCACACTGTGACCTGAGAAATGCTTACTAGGTCTCGGCTTTGACAAACAGCACCTGGGCTCATCTTCTCTTGAGCTTAGCAGAAACACCCTGCTCCCAGGAACTCCTGCTGTCTAACAAGCTCCTGTTTTCTTATGAACAGCCTTGGAAACTATTTTTCTTCCTTGTATAGCATAATATCCCTGTTCTCACACTTTCCAAGAAAGTGTGCCAACCCACACTGTGTCCAGGATGAATCATTGTTATGACTAAAGCCCACTCTCTTGAGACCCTACAAACAGTGGTCCAAAATAAGAACGTGTGAGTTCTTCTGGATTGCAGAAGCTGTGACCAGCAACCTCCCTCTGAGCGGGGCCTCTCAGAGCCCACGAACTCCCACGTTTGCTGTACTCAGAGGATTGCTGAACAACAATGAATCCTGGGCCAATACCCCACTTCTTGGGGCTCAACTCTTCACATAATGAGGAGATGGAAAAGCACCCAGAGTGAGTATTTCACTGCCTTCGAGGGGAATTTTTCAGAGGTATCTTGCACTGACTCTGTGTGCATAAATGTACACATATGCTATAGCAAGTTCTGTGAGAAATACTGCTCTCTTAGATGTTTAAGTACCTTGGATATCGAAGTAAGTTAGGCCTGTAAGTAAGGTTAAGTAATAAATTAGGTTAAATGCTGTTAAAGTGTTAGTCCTATTTTAAATTGTTAATTGTTCAAGGTATAAGTTAAGGTTAAATACTTTTGAGTGCTGTTAAGCTTTTAGGCTGTATTCCTTTTTATCCTTGCCCTCACTGTCCTTTTGTCACATGCACCTAAACATACACACATACACACACACCCACAACCCCCTAGACAGTTCTCAGTTCATTTGTTTTGATTTATTGGATTTTGTTGGGTTTTGGGTTTTTTTCTCTTTTTCCTTGGTGTGCTTTAACTGTCCAGTAATTAGCAGAGTGAATCTTGCCAAAGAACTTGTTGTGCTGTTGCTTAATATGAAATCAGTTTTTTACTGATACCCTTGCTGATGACTTTTTAAGCAATCTCAAACACTCGTTCACAACAGTTGTCTACAAATATACAGGAATCACCTCATGTTCACAAGCCCTCATCCTCATGAGGGACTTCAATCACTCTGGTATCTCTTGGAGACAAGACAGCAGGGCATCAGCAATCCGGTAAGTCATCACTGATGATAACTTCCTTCTCCAAGTGACAGAGAAGCTAAAAAGAAGAGATGCCATGCTGTACCTTCTGCTTACCAACAAGGAGAGGCTGGTGGGGAATGTGAAGCTCAAGGGCAGCCTTGGCTGCAGTGACCATGAAATGCTGGAGTTTGAGATCCTAAGGGTAGTGAGAAAGGAGCAAAGCAAGCTCAGTAACCTGAACTTCAGCAGAGGCAACTTGGCCTCTTCAGCGATCTGCTCGGCAGAGTACCCACGAGATAAAGTTCTGCAGGGAAAGCAGGGCCCTAAGAAAGTGGGTTAGTATTCAAGCATGAATTCCTCCACGCTCAGGAGCAATGCCTTCCAATAAAGTCAAGCAAAAACCAGCAGGAGGCCTGCATGGATGAACAGGGAACTCCTGCATGAATCCAAAGAAAAAAAAGGAAGCATATAGAGAGGGGAAGCAAGGACAGGTAGTCTAGGAGGTATACAGAGAAATAGTCCGAGCAGCCAGAGATCAGCTTAAGAAAGCTAAAGCCCTGATAGGATTAAATGTGGCCAGGGATGTCAAGGGCAACAAGAAAAGCTTCTGTAAGTATATCGGTGACAAAAGGAAAACTAGGAAAAATGTGGGACCTCTCCAGAGACAGGACACAGGAGACCTGGGATATGGAGAAAGCTGAGGCAAAAAATTATTTTTGGCCTCAGCCTCTCTGGCAAGTATTCGAGTCACATCACCCATGTCACAGAAGGCAAGGGCAGGGACCGGCAGAATGAAGAACTGCCTGCTGTAGATCAGGTTGGAGCCCATCTAAGGAACCTGAAGGTGCACAAATCCCTGGAATCTGCTGAGATGCATCTGTGAGTCTTTAGGGAACCTCAGGTGAAGACACTATCCATTACATCCATTACATCTAAGAAGTCGTTACAGCCCAGTACAGTTTCCACAGACTAAAAAAGAAGAAAGATAACCCCAATTGTTACAAAGGGAAGAAAAGGAAGACATGAGGAACTACAGGCCAGTCAGTCTCACCTCAGTGCCCAGCAAGGTCATGGTGTAGATCCTCCCGGTAACTATACTGAGGGACACGGAAAATAAGGAGGTGACTGATGATGGTCAACATGACTTCAGTGAGGCGCTGGAGTATGCCCACTAAAGAGCAACAAGGCTGGTGAAGGGTCTGGAGCACAGATCCTATGAGGAGGAGCTGAGGGAGCTGAGGGTGTTTAGCCTGGAGAAAAGGAGGCTCAGGGGAGACCTTATCACTCTTACAACTACCTGAAAGGAGGGTGTAGCCAGGTGGGAGTTGGCCTCTTCTTCCAAGGAACATAGAATACGACAACAGGAAAAAGTCTCATGTTGTGCCACAGGAAAGTTTAGATTGGATATTGGGAACATTTCCTTCACCAAAAGGGTTCTCAAGCATTGGAACAGGCTGCCCAGGGAAGTGATTAAGTCACCATTTCCAGGGGTATGTTAAAAGACTTGTAGACGTGGTGCTTAGGGACATGGTTTAGCAGTGGATTTGGCAGTGCTGGGTTAATGGTTGGACTCAATGACCTTAAGGGTATTTTCCAACCTAAGCGATCCCATGATTCTGCTTTATTGATAAAGAGCCTTATTCCTGCCTGAGAAGTGTGAATGTTTCTCATTTGCCATATTAACAGTTATACTTACAGTTAAACTGTAAGTATTGTGCAACGTTTTTATGACCAATGCAAAGAGTACCCTAATTAGTGATTACCATGCAGTGATAAGCAACTGGCTTACACAAATTCAAAGGGGTTTAACTGTTTTCACTAGAAAACCTCTCTATAGCCAGCACAAAGATCTGAGTGCTAATACCTTTTTCAAGGCGAATTTATTCATTCCATAATAACAACTTTCATATTTATAAACACCCTGTTATTTCTTTAGCTTGCTGGCATAACCTGTAACTACTCTGACAAAGCCTTATTAACAGTGTAAGCACTAAAACAATAATCAAGAAATCAGCATCATATCTAAGCTACTTTATTATTTTATGGTGCATTTCAAAGAGATCCAAAAACTACCAAGGAACCATTGAAAACCCATGTTGTTGCAACCTATCAGCTTGACTGTATTTAATAAGCACATCTATTTCCTGGACACTTCACTCTGCCATGCTATACTTACAATGTGAAAGTATTACGATACAAAAAGATACACCACATCTTTCTTTTAAGGATATCTAACTAAGAGGACAATTCCCAAGACATGATCATGATGATTGGAGATTCAAAAAAGATTATTCCCATAAACAGTATTTCCATAAAGACAAACTATATTTTGCACAATACACAAAATTTGCAGTTCTTAATTACTATAGACTGAGAAAAATTGTAACTTGAAAACAAGATGGTTTATGACAAATCACAGCTGTTTCTGTACCTAAAAAGCACACATACCTTTTCCTAAATGTGTATTTATACTCATGTATCTAGCTGTTCCTGTAAGGCTCTTGTGCTCTCGATATGGTATGTGCTTCTTTGTTTCAGGATCTATGTACTCCTTTGCCAAACCAAAGTCTATAATGTGAATAATTTGCTGGGTTTTGTTTCCAGGTCGTCCTATTAGGAAGTTCTCAGGTTTTACATCTCTGTATATCAAGTTCTTCGAATGGACATATTCCATACGAGAAATCTTCAATAAAAGAAAAAAAAAAAAGACAAGAAAGTTTAGGTTAAGCTTCTGATTGCCACATTAAAATGTGTTAGAAGCTAATATCTTACATTGGCTTTATATTTAGAAGCAATCACCCCTCCTAATATCTTAAGACCAAAGGGATATTGTTCTTAACAAAGTATCTCCCAGTTAAAGCCAATGAAAATTGTACACTTTCCCAAAGCAGATACACCAGTTGGCGTACTGGAAACCTTCACATTGGACATTAGTCATGAATCTTGTATATAATACAAGTTTTCGTCTCTAAGAACAGCTGGCACAAGCATGTTTTGTGTACATTAAAAGTAAAACCAGAAATTATGTCACCAGGCAGTAAGCAGCAAAGTTTGATGTAGATCTATTACATATTAAAGGTACAAATGAGAGAAGCACTGAAACTTCATCACTATGCATTTAATGTCCGTTCCATCTGGACTGCTTTCTATCAAAATTTCCATATTCAGAAAGGAAGTATTAAATAAAGCTGATCTTTGGATCTGTGAGGACTTGAGCATTTTAAAAGAAGAACTTGGTCATTTTGGCTGTAAATAAGTTCAATGTGTCTGTATGTCAGTAGCTGGAGGCCTGTTATACAATAACAGCCATGTTTTAAACAGCTATTTTTAACTTTCACAGGTAAAAATATCACTATTTAGGGAAGTGGAAATCTGGTAAACATGCACAGCCTCAATTGTCCTTTTTTCCACTTCCATCCACCCTTAGGTCAGAACCAAATAAGGAAATCTTGAAAAAGAGAGTAATTCTTCATTGAATAATTTTGTGCTATAACTTCTAGGAGGATTTGGGGAATTTTTCATTTGTCTGTTTGCTTTCTTGCTTATAGGAATGCCCAGGAAAAAGATATTTATGCTATTTAGGAGTCCCATAATACAACAGTTTGTGTGGGCTAAAATTATTTTTATTTCTTTAAGGTTTTCTTTTTGAAAGAGTATGTCAAACTAAAATTCACAATTTCAGGTTGTGATGAGAACTCAGAAGACACAAGTAATTACATTCATGTAATGACTTGAAAAACTGGAACAAAGTAAATGAAAGTAATATAAGAGTATTCCTGCTAAAACTGTATCACAAGCAGTTTAAATACCACCAATACAAATTTAAAACATAGGAAGTGCAAATCTCCTAAGTGAAATAAGCATTTAATCCATTGAGGACTGATTTAGTTATTCTAGTGAACACTCAAATTAACATCTATTCTACTTACCAACTGTATGGCTATCATAAGAACGGTTTTAAGAGAAAATGTCCTACCACACAAGTCAAATAAATCTTCCAGACTAGGTCCAAGTAGTTCTAGCACCATAGCATTATATTTGCCACATGGGCCAAAATAATAAACCTGAGGTATTCCATCTGTAAAATGAAAATACAAAGTAATGATAAGGGGTTAAATAAGATCAATGAACACACCAATAAAATTCCAACCCAATTTCAAGTTCATCTTAACTTAAAAATACATTTTTCACATAAAAGCAAAAATAAACCTCACAAAAACTACAGGTAAAAGATACAACAGGAATACTGAAGATAGTCACAAAATATTTAATGAAAATGGTACTATTACATATTTGACTTATGAAAGAGATGAAGACTTTTATAAAAAAATAAAATTAGAACCACTCTATTAAGTTTTGTAACCATAAATTGAAACAGGGTTTTAAAATGCTATGAAGAAAGGCTTAAATAAGCTCTTTTACAAAAAAATACACTTAAATTAAACTTCTTAAATTAAGACTATTCCTACCTTTAGGACTAAAACCACTTTATTATCTAGAGAAATCATTTAAAAAAATGAAAAAGATTAATGAACCTGAGAGTTTAATGATACACTAAGTCTGGGCTTTATAGTTTTCTATGAACACCTGCCTTAGGAAGACAGGCAATCCAGAAGCTTGAAAATATAAACAGTTAAAGTCTTATGATCCAATTTTACTTCCACCTTTTTGTACAATATGCATTGTGTGTCTATTTAATTAAAAATAACTCGGTATCATTGCCTCTACTCATTTTGTACTTTTTCACATGCACAGGACATCTTCCTCATTCAGCAGAATAAATTTTGTTTACTTAAGGGAGCTAATTATTCCAGATTTTGGGTTTTTTTGTTCTTCAGTTTGTATCCTCTGTTTCATTTATTCCAAATATTCAATACTCTGAAAATGTATTCTTCTTTTCATGTGAGCTTCTTCTACAGTGTCCACTGTTACAATCCTCTACTACACAGAAGTACCAAACCTATTTTCAGACATCTCAATGAAACATAGGATTTCACCATCATTCTCTGTAGGACAAACGTAACTCTAACTCTGTGTTTTCTGAGGTACATAAAGCCCTCGATATCTTACTATAGTGACACACTGAGGGCTCAAATTTGCAATTGTATTTACTACAGCTTTGGGTAAAAAAAATAAATTTAAAAAATACTGTTTCAGCAAAACTAACATCAAATAAATGCACCACTTTTAAGAGGTTTTTCACTAATCTCTTTTCCTACAAGTCAGAATAATCAAAGAAGAACTCCTAAAAATCCAGTTTAACTGTTCAGTTTTCAGAAGACTTGAGCTTCAATTTATTTTTAAATATGTATCATCACACCCATCTCTATACTAATATACTTAAAATGCATAATCATACCCACCTCAGAAAGACTTTACATGAGTAGCTTATTGCTACTAATGAAGAAGCATGGAACATATCACATTCTGTATCAGAATATGGTATGAGAAAGTGTTCTTCAATCTAAAAATATCATCCCGAATTATCATATAGACACCTAAAACACTTGATCTTCTCATTAGATGAGAATTCCAAAACATCCCAATATTGTGTTTAACATGTTATAACTTCGGAGCATCCTGTCTAAAACTACCCATGCTAACAAAATAATTTGGTATTAACAGTTCAAAGTACTAGAAGTTAGGGGCTTTGGTTCTTAATCAAAGCCCTCTTAGTGCTTTTGCTTAAAAGCAGTAAGTGAATATCATTCTGCTACTTACATTCTTTCTTCATGTCTCTAAATCTCCAGAAGTCAAAAAGTAACATGCTACTAATAAAAACATATGAGGCTTTTTCTCCCACTATAGAGGGATAAATGTAAGCTCTTTTATATACCTTTAAGAAATATTGGTTAAGTTAAAAATGAAGAAACTCTGAATTTTAGAAAATTAAGAATCCCCTATTTTGTTGACAAGATATTCCACTACTTATTACCAATTAAGAGGATGTATTTTATTTCCATTTTTAATTACTCTGGCTCAAACCACAGAAGAATATAAGAAGGAAATACTCTGAGCTTGTAAGATGCATCCCAGTCTTCTTGCTGTGAATTTAAAGAAGTCACTGGTCTTAGGTTTCTTGACCAAATAATTAATTGGATAACCATTCAATCCTTTCTAGTACCTTGACAGATCTTCTCCCCATTCTCAAAAATCCTTTTTAAAAAGAAGTACCCCTCCCCCAACTACACGCAGAACTCAATGCTTGTCATATAAATGTCACTAGAAGTTAAATGTAACTTCCTACTCTTCCACCAAAGAAGAAACTTACTTGTGGCCAAAAAATAGATTCACATACTCCCACTAAGTTACTTTAACATTTAAACATCTTTCCTTTCTAGGTTTAAAACTCTGAATATATCATCTTTTTTTTCAGATATGAGTCATATTTGCTTATGCCTAGATACTTACACCTGTTGACAAGTAAAGCACTTTCATTTGAATGGCCTCCATTGACAAAAGCAATCTACAATACTTATGTGACTGCCGTGTCATAAAATTGTAAATCCATTTTAAACCAATATGATTTTAATCCTATTTTACTCTTGACAAAAACCAAAAAAGTCTTGACTTGGAAATTAACTATTTGAACATCACTTGGACTCCAGTTTCTTCTTCTAGAGAAGTTAACTTTCATTAGCCACCTAAAACATTACTGCTGTACACCTCTGGTCTCCAAAATCAAGTCCAAACATCCCAAAAGTATTTGACTATCCACCACAGGGCAGGGGGAGATGCTAAAGAAGTTATGTGGATTTATGGATTATGTTGTTTAATTTTCACTCAAATGTTTTAGTCCACCTTGTTTATGTACATGATGTCCAGAAAGCTTTTAAAGCTGGCAGATCTGATTTCCTCTACAATGATGAAAGGATAAAAACATTAGAATAAAGAAAACACGGCTAGTAGATTAAACTGTATCTGACAAACCTCTTTAAAGTAAAGAAAATAATGTAGAAGTTATTTCTGCTTTTGGACCATTATCCATCCTGGTCACTGTCTTTTTCAAGAACTTCATCACTAAAGCTGATTTAAACTCGAGACTGCATGTTGTTCACTCAGTTATCTAGAGCAATATACATGACTAGCACAAACACACTTTTGTATCTTAAAGAAAAAATTCTACCTACTTGCTTTGACACAAATACTACACTGCAGCTTCAATTATTGTATGTGTGTGTCCTCATTCAGGAAAAAAAATTAACTTAATAAAGAGGCAGCAGAGACTGACTGCCAAAGGAATATGCAACCCACGGGCCAATGGCAGTACCACTTGTATTTAACCTCATCTATCACTGACTTAATTTTGAGCTATATCTTGGCAAAACATCTATACAATACAATCTGAATTTGTAAAGCTATTAAGCTAGTAAATAGATTTCCAGTGTTTTTCAGTTTCTTGTAATATCAATTTCCTTTCAGAGCTTTCTCTAAACCAGTCACGAAACAGACTGATGTGATCTGCATTATATCCTATTGCTTAGAGTCTGTTAAATCAGACACATAAATGCCAGCAAAATACACAAGACTGCTCTTGCAGATCAAGGTGTTCTGTATTCAGCATCCTATACCCCACTGCCTTTTATGTGCAGTTTTAATTTTCCTATGTGGCAATTCATTGAGCACAAGCCAAATACCTTAAACTAGTTGGAAGATTTGCAGTAACAGTTGTCTTTCACAGCACATTCATACTGGTACTCTGTCAAGGATACAAATCAATAAACTGCCACAAACACAAGTATTCCCTACTTAGTCTATGGAACCTGGTCTGAATCCTCTCAAAGGAAGCGATTATAAAACCCAGGGTAGTGTGTTCTGACTTGAGCCAAAGCAGCACACACAGAAGGTCATACAATCTCTGGAAACATAGCACCTTAATGCTACTGAAACCATGATCAACCACGAACTATAAAACTCTAAACATGGAATGAGACACTATATCACCGCAACACTTGGACTACATTTCTTACTTACAAATATAAGAATACGTTTGCAAAAAGAAGAAATAGTAATATAATAGTTAGATCTATTTCAAAGGAAAAATCTTCCTTAACCAGTTATTTACATTACTAAAACAGAATTAGAGATGCATTTTATTGCAATCTTTATTAAATCAAATGTCCATTTATCTGACGTTCACTTTGTTCAGTGAACTGTATTATCAAGCCTCCTTTCACAATTACAGCTAATTAATTGTGCCTCACAATGCCTACAATTAATCTCTGAAATCTGTGTTATGTCACAATAGAAAACCAATATAAATTTTTCCATACAACCAGGTTTCTTATGGCCAGTAACTACTGTTTCTCAGAAACATTATCATGTGACTCTATAATGCAGCTACCGTTCTTACGAGATCTCTTGCACTTATTCTAAGGGAAAAAATTACTTTAAATTCAGAAAATCCTGTACATGTCCTTAAGCCAAATGCTAGAAAACAATTGGCATAAAACAAGAAAAACTGCCAGCAACATTTTTTATAGTTTTTGTTGGACTACACTTAAAAAATAAATTAGGTATTATCATCATTGTTTATCCACATAAACATAAATATTAACATATTCATATTAATTGAGCAGCTCAACCTTCCTATTAAAGGAAGCATATCAGCAGCAAAAACTCAAAACTGAGTCAGTCTTCCCCAAACAACTCACAACACAACCACAGCAGTCATCAGTACACAGATTACCAGTGCCTAGGAACAGATTCCCCTTCTGTTAAGAGATTCGGTATTTGATTCATTTTAAGTGCTCTAACACTACATTTTTAAATCAAGCAGTGAAAATTATTTTCTAAGATCACCTGCATGTTTGGGTTTTTTTACTTAATAGAGATTACAAACCACTTCAACTAACTGCTTATTGTTTATTCCCCAACATCATAATCCCAGTCAAATTAGAACAGAAGTAATAAAGCAGGACAGCATTACTAAAACAAAAAAAAAAAATTAAAGAAACAGCTTTCCGTTTAAGAGCAAATTCTCAGCTACCTACCCAGAAGTATAGTTCAAAGCAATATTCACACAAAGGTACTAATAAAACTCACTTTACATTTATACTGAATGATGTCTAGCAAGATGTATAGAAAGGATATGAAGTGAGACAACTTAGATATATCTGTAAGAACTGATAAAATGTTATTTAGATATGTAAACCAAGACTGCCCTGAACTGACTTACTTGCTAACCCTGTAGTTCACAGCTAGACATTTTGTCTTCAATTTGCAGTGTCCCTGATCATTAGAAACGTAACACCCTTCTTTTAGAAATTAAATAATATTCTAAAATCTGAAGTTCCAGTAAATTATTTCTGCTTTAACTAAATACAAGGAACAGTCAATTAATATATCTGCACATATGTCACATTTGAGTATTCTCATAAAAATCTTCTTTTCAAACTCACTTCAAACCCTCGTAACTTTCATGTTTATCCTATAATAGCAGCAAGACACCAATCCCAAAATATTTTGAAAAATACAGAATGAGATTAAGTTATTTTAAATTGCTTCTAAAAGATCCATGAACAAAAATAATCACCTGACACATTAATCTAGCTGTAGTGTTTTGTTTCTAGCACTACACTCAAGGAGACTTGCTATTGAGATACTTACTCATAATACGATAGAGTATCAATCTATTAAAGTAAGTTACAGACTACCAACTGAGAAAGAAATTAAGAAATCATTATACTGAAAATTTTGTCTAGGGAAGAGTTATAGCAGAACACAGATACTGATACACCACGATGAAATCAAGCTGGGCTGCCTTTCCTCCCAAAGGCTGAAGTGGAAGGCAAAGTGGCTATGGCCCAGGGGATGAACGAACTAGAGATGGTCTCACTAGCAATCTGAGATCCCACTGCCTCCTCCCAGTGGTTCACAGTGACAGACTAAAAAAAAGACATCTGTAATTATCTTAAATACAAAAGATAGCTCGTCTTTCACTGGCAAAATCTGCTTCACAGATTCCATACCCTGAACAGAGTTGTACAAGAAAAATTAATAGCTGTCACTGAACACTCAGATCTCACACACACCGGCTAAAGCTGGCCTGAACTGAAATTAGGTGAAGAATCACATTTTCTCATCTTCTTAAATATTTTTGTCTTTATCTAGAGGAAAAAACACTAAACACTGAACTACTGAACCTCATTCTTGGCCTTCAGCCCATCAAACACATTTCCAACATAAAAAAGAAAACTATAAACAGCAATGTTTAACCTACTATTCCACATTAAACTGTGTAAAAGGTACCCCATAACAGTGTTCTTGCCTTAAGGTACTCTGCCCCCTCAAAATCAAAAATTCAGAATATTTCAAACTCACTTTGCTACATTCCCAAACCAAAATGTAATTTTCAATCTGGCGAATCCTGACATGCTTTAAATGCTAAAATAAATATTCTACTGAGCTTGACTAGAAAACGGTGAGCAGGCTCCACTGCTCTACAACAGCATTGCCCACCACATACAAATGTTTCACACTTCCCTGACTGCAGCTTCTCAGGATTACCTACAGCCCGGTTTTACGCTAACAATATTAACTAGTCAACATGTACACAAGTCATCTGGTAGTATTTCTGTATCTTTCAAAACCACATTATTCCCACACTGAAATCTTCTTGAATCACTAACGCAACGGCAACGTTGTCATTACAGCTGCACAAGTACTATGATTCTGTTGTGTCAAAGGCAGGCTCACATGATCTCAAAACTGAAAAGTGCATTTTTAGATAGCAATACGGAGCACATCACATGAATGCTAGTACTAAATCATGACAATTCATGTACAGAATGCAATACTTAGCACTCGTTTCACACTGGCCATGACCTTCTTAAATACAACACCTTTTTCCACTGTACACAAATATATCCTATACATTGACTGGTCAATAATCACCCTGTAAGAAAACTGTTTGGCTTCCAGTTTTTCAAGTGGAAGTGTTAACTAGATTTCAACTAAAAGAACAGATGTACAAAAGTTAAGAAAAATAAAACCTGATTTACAATACCGAGCATCTGCCTTGTCTGAAACATTAATACAGCAGTTTCACCAGTAGGATAATCCAGAGCTGAACAGATCTGTGACCTGTTTTGAGATCTGTGATCTCAAAAATGACCTCAAATGAAAAAAATAAAATCTAATTATAGATACCCCTCGCTGCTATAAACAAGAACTACAGTAAGTCTGCTCTAGCAGCAGCATTACAAACAGGAGCTCTACTAAGTCACTTTAAGCAGCAGAAGTTGCTTGCCATTCTTTTGCTCCATTTATCAGCTAAGTAAGTACAAAAGAGTTCTCATTCACTTGCAAAGGCTCCCAGTCATTATGATAATGACCCATTTATTAAGCGAGGTTAGAAAAATCAGACAATGAAAGCTGCATAGTTTTTACACTCTTCAACACATAACAACACATAACTTCTTTCATTTACAGACTCCTTTCTGCAAAAAGAAACTGAACCATACTGCAAATACTTACCTGTCAGTTAAATTACAGCATAGCACATGAAATACACCTACAGCCTATCTTCTAACCATGCAAAGAAAGGCTGATAGCATAAAAGATGAATTCAAAAATCAACAGAAAATACAAAACTGTTTTCTATTAATTCCAAAAGCCTTAGTGCAATTTCAGGTAAGAATGCAGCCATAGTTTTATCTGGAATATTGCACTTATGATAGTATATCCGTTTTTCTTATAACTCATACTTGCATATTAAGAAAATACACAATAAACAAAATTTATTAGAAGCAAAGATACTCTAAATTCCATCCATATGTTGCTCATTCAATTGACTAGAAATTTCTGCATATTGACTAATGATCTCAAACGTCCTGAGGAAAACACCCTCCTACATACTGAATGACAAAATTATCGCAGAAAAGAGAAAGCTATTTTCATAAAAATCTCTATTCATATATAAAACCTAAATGAAAGCTAAATAATGATGAGACTAAAATAAGCCACATCTTTACACTAATTTTAAAAGCTATTTTTAATAAGTTTGAGGTCCATTCCCCTAAAAAATTAAAAACAATTCAAAAAGCCCAAAAGCACAGAAAGTATTTCCTCTTTAAGAAAGATTCTTCACATTTTTTTCCTGACAAACACCTACATGTTACTGCGCATTCATAGGCATTTCAAAGAGCATATTTAAGAGTAAAGTTACAGTTACGCCTTCCTTATGAGCAGATCCTCTCCAAAGGAACACAGTTTTGAAATGTTAATTCTTATTCATGCAAGTCAAAACCACTTTTTTTTAAATACAAAGAATTAATACTCTTAGTTCCAAAGTGCTGTGTATAAAAACTGCACATCTATCATATTTCATGCCTATTTTCTCCTTGTTCTCTCAGTGAGCAGAACAATAAAAGATCTCTCTGATTTTTTTCCTCACTCAAGAATGTCTTCCATCTTCATGGCATTCATGACACAAAACAGCACAGAGATTAATAATACATATATATATATATACACACATATATATATATATAAACCCCAAGCTACAAGGTCATTACAAAAGCAAGGAAAAGGGATATTATAAAAATAAATAAATAGTCTTAGCAGACAAATACTGGCTAGAGATAAGGAAATACCAAGAAAACATACAATTTCAAAATGCTACTCCTTTCATCAAGGATGCCCAGAAGATCAGAGGAAGCACAAAGATGCTCTATTAAAAACAGTTCGAAGGTAAAATAATCTGTAATCCCAGTAACATCTTCTTTACTTGCTTTCAGGAAGATATTGACAGAAAATAACCTAATTTTCTTCTAGAAGTATTCATTCACATGTTAATGCCTTTCCCTCATCCTCCTGCCACATCCAAGTCAAGTGGGATTTCACAGGGGCTACAGGAATTTTATCCCTTAAGCTTCAGGTTATCTCACACTAAGCATAAGCAAATTTTTAGCATAAACTGTGGAATTTGCAGTTCTTATTTGTGAAAATTATGGGGTTTTTACAGAAAATAATGGCTCTGCTTACAAGACTGGGAAGGAGTACTGGGAGTACAATTCCCTTTTCACCAATTGCTTCTGAAACCATAGTTAAGTAGTCACTTGCTATTAATACACAAGTATACATGTAAACATGAGGAGAACACAGGGGAGTGCAATTTAGTACAATCAAATGCAAAATATACAATCCACAGAGTTGTAAAGCTATCAGCCAAATTACAAGTGTGTGTGAATAAACAAAAACAGCTAAGGAAAAGATTACTTCACCATAAGAAAGCCTGCCAATGTGTATTTTTAGAAGCTTAAAAGACAGAAAGCTTCAGACAATTGTAACTGCTAGCATGGTGTGTAACTGTGTATCAGAGAAACCTATCTGTTCACAATTACTATATTTCAAATTTCTTCCAGCAAGGGCAGCTATTTTTATACCCCGTATGACAGACTCTTCTGCAACTTGCACATTGAAGACCACTTCCTTCAATCTACTCTCTCTCTGACCAAAGTACAACCTCTGCCCATAAAGCAATACTGTCTATAAGGATAGACCTGGCATAAAACTTTTTTTTACTATCTCCAGTTTTACATGGGAGGTTAACATACTTGCTTCCTGAATTTATCACTTGGTGGATCAACTTTCCAACACTATGTTTTCAACTGTTCATGAGATAAAATTACTTAGATCTATGCTTGACAGGAAACATGCACGTCATGAAAAATCAGTAAACTCAAACCAATTGCCACAGATTACATGAGAACAAAAACTACATAATACTACAACTTTTTTTCTGAAAATCATAGACTGCATAACTTCCTCGGCTTGAGGGCCCAACTCCTGCAATGATGGAAAAAGAGACTGCTGCCAAAAGATAAGGAATCAGCAGGTTTTTTTAACTTCTATGTAGATAGGAACAAGAAAATTACTTTCTTCGTAATGAGCCTTTGCCACAAAACCCATTAAAATAAGCCTCAAGTGGGGTGCCTGAGAAAGGCTCAAAAAGGAGCTTTGAGGGTTCTGTGCCGGAAGAGGCTTTTACTTTTGAATTATAGCAGGTTATTGCAAAAACAAAGGAGGTCTATAACAAAATTCTTCATAAATATTGATGATGCTTAGTAAGTCACCAGCTCTATCTTCGTGTTTTCACCCTAAAGGTCACCTCATCTTCATGCAAAGAATCAGAGCGATGACTCTCCCTTTCAGTACTTCAATAAGGCATCAGAAAAAGAGAGAAAAGTTGTTTCAACCCTATTTGCTGGTTGCAAAGACTGAATGATATCTGAAGTAAAGTAGAATAACTTCAACTTGACTATGTTCTTACACTAAACGCAGTCTTATTCAGTAAATAAAAAGGTAAACAGTTACATTCACTAAGACATTTTCCCAAGAAATACTCCTATAAGGGTTGCTACCTCTGAGAAGTACTGCCTAATTTCTGCAGTCTGAACTAGAAATTACAGCTTTATTCTTACCTCCACTACACAGCTCCTTTGCAACTTCAGATAGTTACACCTTTATATTCACAGATAGGTACTGTACCTAATTTGTGGGTTGTCATGCCCCATTAGTTAAGCACTTAAGATCTCAGCTTTCTACTCATCAGCTATTTCACAATGCTAGTGTAAGGTATGGCGACAATTTATAACTTCTTACAAAAAAACACTCATACATCATACTCTGATGACTTTCTCCAAATAGCAAGCATATAAGACTCAAGATTTTGACTACCTATCTACAACTTTATTTCCATCTTGGAAGAGAAATTGACAATGCTGTGTTTTACAAAGAGTAATCTCTAAAAATTCCTGGTTGCAAAGCTTTCTTAGTACAGCAGAAAAAAAAATTCTATATTAATTGAACACATGAGAAACTATGTTTCACCAGATGTATTCTTTAAAGAGGAGCATGAAATTTTTAAAGCTACCTAACTGAGAAACACTATCCAGTCAGTGCAGCAATGAGCATATGATCCTGAATTTTAAGTAAAAAGGTGAAAATAGTAATTTAGAAGTATTAAAATTAAACACACATATTTAAGGTAACAAAATCAAAGTGGTATGGGCGTGTTCATTGTATATTCCCTTTCAGAGACAACTTTTCATACTAAGTAGGATTTTATTCTGGTTTAAGCACAACTAAAATCACTGTTATAAATTCCAGGCTGCCTTTGCTAAAAAGCCCCCGAACACATGTAGAAAACCACTGTTAGTAGTCCACTCATAAAATAAACTTCTACATTAGTAAAAAAAATAGTAAAAACAGTTAATTACATGACCTACTCTAGGAATAATTTCAAGGAAAAGATGCCAAAAGATTTCTTTTTCCTAGGTTATAGCTGATTTAGAGAATATCTGTACTCCCTTTACTAGTGTAAGAAACTTCACATCTTCCTAACTGATTATATGCAGTTTTGTAAAAGGCACAAAAATATGTGAAAAGTTTTAGGTATCGCTCACCTATAAAAACAAAAGGTGACAATTGGATCATTCAGGCAACCATCATAAGAGTACTTCTGGGTATAAAAGCACCAAGGGGAGTGAAATGAGAAATTCAAATATTAAACTGCATTTAAACTTTTTCTACAGGTATTTAAGGGGTTTAAAACTAGTAAGCAGCAATATATACTGTATCAATAAATGTGAAGTAAAGTAAAACTGAATCTGAAGCTATTTAAATATCACATCAACATTAATTAAAAATACGTGATTAGTAGATTAGCAGTTTGGAGATCTGCAGTATTTTTTCAAGGAGTTGTACTGGGAATAGTCTAAGATTACTTTAAGGTATACCCGGATGCAGACAAATGCTGTGATAGATAAGATCTATTAAATAGTCAGGACTTCATAGATACACTTTAAAGAGTAGAAAAAAAATGTTAGAATACTGGAATCTATACATTAATCTTCTAACTCATGGGGCTTTTTTCTGCTTTAAGTAGCTAGGAATACTTTATTAAATAGATTTATACCCCTAAACCAGAAAACTTCAGCCAAAAATTGACCCTGTATTACATCACAGTAAAATGCATTACACTGCTTTTTACCTCCAGATCCTAGCTGCTTGTAGAATCTGTATTCCAAATGTAGCTGTGGTGCTCTCGACTTCATTGGCTCCTGATTTAAAAACAAAAACAACATTTAAAACAAAGCCTAAAAACTAATATACTAACCTACTACCAGCCAAACTAGCCCTACTGCTTCCAAGCCACACAGAAAGTTTGAATGTTTCTGACAAAATGACTAGCAATTAAGAAACAGAGAAAACTAAACCTCCCTCAGGTGAGACTAGTGCATATAAGGACATTTTCATCTTGTATTGCTCCACTGGACCGGGGTTCAACATACAAACCAAATAACAGACACACAATGGAACAGCAAAAAATTAGTATGTTTCTCCAAAGCACATGGATGATATGTCCCACATTTCTCAAAAAGTGGCATTAATATCCAGCATAACAGATTGAAAAGAACCTCCAAACACCTAATACACAACAGACGTACCTTTATAAGAATAAAGTCTTATCCTAGGACCTTAACAAAAAATACCAAATCCTTCCACCAAATAGTAACAGCTTAGCAGAAATTAAGTACCAGCATTCCAAACTATAAATCCAAAACATGCAAAAAAAAGCCCCAAAGGAAGTTTGTAGTTTATGCACACTAATGAAATTTCTGTGTTCAACATGCCAGTGCCAGGGTCTCATAGAACGAAATGAAGTGACATGAGATTAAGCAGAGGAACAGACATGCAGCCTAAATGGAAACCCGAACTTCTTGAGTACCCCCCTTTGCAAAGGAAAGGTACTTTACCACAAGATTCTTGAAATGAGGGCATATTTTAGAATATATGCCTTGTTTCTTGTGATATGTAACATGATTTTAAGATTAAGCTCCACCAGGGGAGGTTTAGGTTGGGCATCAGGAGGAATTTCTTCACAGAAAGGGTGTTTAGACATTGGAATGGACGGCCTGGGGAGGTGGTGGAGTCACCATCCCTGGAGGTGTTTGAGAAAAGACTGGCCGTGGCACTGAGTGGCATGTTGACATGGTGGTGTTCAGCCAGAGATTGTACTCAATGCTGATGTCTATTCCAGCCTAATTGATTCTGTGATCTTCCAATGCATCAGTGATAAATTGGAAACTAATTCGGTTACTACTAACTGCAGCACAGAGTAAGTAACTGTTAATACAGTTATCAGCAATAACTGAAACTGCTGAATATCAATTTTTGGGAAAAGCTTGGGCAAAGTGCTCATCTTTTTCCTTACTCCATCATCATCAGAAGCTACGAGTTTATAAACCTATGTTGTTTCTCAGTGTCACGTCCAGGGCATAAAAACTATGAGCCAATGTGCATGCATGAGAAATTTAGTCTTCTTCCTCAACCCATCTCCCTCCAAGACTTAGGTGTTTGCAATTGCTGCCAAAGTCCCTGTCAGTGTGCACTTATGCATTTGATCTTGCCAGGATACCAAAAGTGGGTGCCTAAAAGTAAAGAAGGACCAATGTAACAGTTTCTGCAAAAAACAACTAGAATTTTCTGTATGCTTTTTACACTCCAGAGCAACCAGCATAACTGAACATTGGTATTCTTTGCAAAGAAGGGAGCAAGAATTTTATAAAATAAGGAAGTGTTTATTATTCAAAAAATTAATTATTAAGCAAGACTAACTGGCCCACCAAAGGCCTAGTTAAAGTTTATGAGTACACATGAAATTTATGGTCAAGTATTGAAGAGAGATATTCCCTAAAAAAACACTTTAAGTCAAAGCAAATCAGCACAACTATCAACCTTTCGTATTCAGCTTTCAGAGGTATGAGGAACCCACTCTAATGTATTTATTGAAACATTTTAACCTTTTAGAAAACTACACAAATTGAGCAACTAGTTTGCTTGTAGTATACAAGTCTGTTAGTTACAAAACACACCACACTCTACATAATGCCTAAATAAAACATATGATTCTGCCAGCTAAGAAGAAAATATTTCAGTCCACAAGACTCTGCATGTCTGCTGATTATAATAACACAAGACACTGGCTTACAGGAAGTTTAATTTTGTTCAATTATACAGTTTTGTCTCAGTTGTACATTAACAACTTAACTCCTCAGTGTTGTAACATGGTCCCATAAAAAGGATGAAAAACAGCTTGTATGTATTAAATTTACAGGAATAGATTAAATAAAAAAAAAATTTCTAGGGAAAAGAAATAGTTTCCAATTTTTGACAAATACATCCTCTTTTTCATGAATGCTGCTTGTCCCAGCCATCAGCAGAAAGCAGTCCTGATAAATCTCCAGAAGGCAACATTCTCAAACAGTCAAACACATCTACTAAACTACTACACACAGCCAAAGATTGGAGCTAAACCTTGTACAGCAGAGAGACAATTAAACACTTTTATTCCCTCCAGCATAAGTGAAAAAAATACGGCAATATGTACGTGTAGTTCATTTATTGAATGACAGCCTTTAGGAATTGCCTTATTTTTGTAAGAAGGCTTAGATATCTTCCTGTAATTCCAAACATGCAAAGGGAACACATCATCTTGTTCAACAAAACTTGTAAAAGGGCAAGCACAATAACCTCTTTGCATACAATTATTTTATTTCTGCACATCCTGCTCTGCAGTATGTAATATCCACACATAAATGAGAAAGGACAGGAACAGATAAATCAAGACAAAAGAACGTTAAATGCAATCTTTCACCATAAGAGTGAAGAAGACACTAGTGCATCTACAAGTCTAAAAAGAAAATTCAGTAATAAAAAAATGGCAAATCATAGTTCTTTAGTTCATTAGTGTTTCAACATATTTCAGCATCTAAAAATAAGCCTGAGAACACATAACTGTTCAAACGTCGTGTTAATCCCAGAGCGCCTTGAAGCCAACTTCTCCTCTTACCAAAACAAACTAGTGTATTTTTCTTTACTTAAATAAGCCCAGGTCTTCACTGAAGTATCCTGAAAGAACTGTTCTGGGATCTGCAAATTTCTGTAAATGACCTTCCCTACACTGCTTTTACATTCACATCTAGTTATTTCAAAGCTTCAGTATTAAAACACAGACAAATTCTTTTCCCTGCAAAAGACCCTTTCTCTCTAAATGTGGAACATGGGGATCTTGCTGCCATCAAAGAATTATGCACAGTTTACTGCAGTTTACTGAGCCCCAGTTACCTGAGTGACAGAAACAACTATTCCTTAGTTTATCAGAGAGGTTTTTACCCTTCTTTTTTAATTCTGTGGCATGCTTATACATTCAAACAAAACGATAAAGACATCTGAAATGTGAAATCTGTTTCAAGTTCATTATTAATTCTTTTCACAATTATTTTTGTTCCAAATACGTGGAATAAAATACTACACAATTTTCAAGTCCCTTCCCTTTTAAGGGGCTTTGAAAAAGCAGTTTGCTTGAAACGTAAGGTTGAAATTTTCAAGAAGTCTGATAACCCAAAGCACAACATAAACATTCAGCTATTACCTACTTTCATGATTTTAGTAATTCAGTGAGAACTCAGCTCAGTTGCTCTTCTGTCTGCTTCACACATTTATAAGCAATGGTAAACAAAAGCTATTTTCAGGAAAAAGAAAATCTTTAAGAGGTAGGCTCTTGTTACAGGAAACAACAAGTCTAATTAAACAGACTTGCACTAGATTTGGATTTACTACATTTCCTAGAGGGATTCTGAAAAGGTGTCATTCTAGACCACAGTCATTCCTATAAACAAAAAACTGAGAGAAAAAATATTACAACCTTGAAATGAAGCTCAACTTTCTTTCCACACACACCCCTCACTTATAATTTTAGCAATTCATATCTTTAGTGGACGAATGAATCAGTGAATCAAAGATTACAGTTTAAAAGGCAGTGATGACTACTTTGTAACTTCCTATCTTTCACCCAAAGAAAGAAAAATTGACATATTTCCAGAAGCAGTTCTGTGGAGGACTAATCATAAGCGTGTTTTGTCTCAAATATTCTGACTGTTATGACAGAAAAACTGTGATCGAAACACAGGGTCCCATGGTGATGGAGTAGTGCTGTTCTGAGTCAGCTTCGTGGTCCTGCTGAGTCCCCCCGCAACTGCCTTCCCAGAGGAGGGCTCAAAGGGCTGCCTGTGCATGTGCAAACGAAACAGCATGAAAAGTCCCATTCACGTAGGAGGCTGCACCAGGTTAACGATAAAAGGAAGCGCACTGGGCCCCCTCACTCTCTTTTTCCATATCTTTCCCTTTGTTTTGCTATCCCCGCTCTGGACCATCCATGCAGCAGGACCAACTGCAGGAATCTACAGATCAGGGAACTTCTTTGTTTTCTTTCTCTCTTTTCCACCTTAATTCCTCTCACCCCTTGCTTTGCCTGGGCAAAGCATGGCTGTCATGTTTTTCCCTATACTGTACAAAATGAAGGGCTTGTTAGCCACCACTTTTGAGAAGTGTATTGTAAGAATCCAAGGGCTTGTTAGCCAACACCTTTTGACTCTAACAGTGGGGGGTTGCCAGAGTTATGACAACTGTACAATAAAGCACAAGAGCTCCGCAGAGTGTGGTCTGCTGTCTTCATTTAGCCCAATAAGAATTTACAACAAACATCACACTCCTACCAATGGCTTGTAACAATAAATTGGTGTCACAGACAGGACTCCTATGAGGCCGAGAGGGACTGAACAGCTCTCGAGCTATTTATAGCCGGGATGGGCTTGGATATCTCCATCTGACTTGGGGACAGGATGGATCAGGAACAGGGAGAAGCAGGACATGACAGCCCAGGAAATGCCAAGCATGGACCCCTTTCCCATTATG
The DNA here is from genome assembly GCA_008033365.1 of Pseudorectes ferrugineus. Classification (NCBI taxonomy): domain Eukaryota; kingdom Metazoa; phylum Chordata; class Aves; order Passeriformes; genus Pseudorectes; species Pseudorectes ferrugineus. The sequence continues at coordinate 25,843 of QWTY01012824.1, forward strand.
GACAATACTTGCCCTATACTCATCTTCATACATGGAGTACTGTGTGTTATGCTGACGGAAACACAAAAGGATAAAAAGATTCATGACTCCTTACTAAAATGTCTAGATAGAGAGCAAAAAGAGAGAGACATTTCTATAAAATTTGGTTGACTCTTTACAAAAATTTTCATACAGAGAGCAAGATGAGACAGACATTTTTTTACCAAAATGTTTAGACAGCAAAAAGAGAAAGACAATTTATTACAAAATTTGGTTGACTCTTTGCAAAAACATTTCAAAGTCCTGGTTGAGTCCTTATAAAAACATCCACAAGATTTGGCTGACCACTTATGAAATTGTTTAGAGAGAAAAATGAGAGAGCAAAGTTGGAATCTTTGCTGAATATAGAAAGGGACCTTACCCAATTACTACACCTTGAGCTCTGCAAGGCTGCAGAGCAGGAGAAAATGCTGGGAGATGTGTTGGGTACCAGGGCAAGGATGAGAAGCTGGCCTTGGAAATACAAGGACTTAGATAATTGCTCAGATAAGGAATTAATATGCGAAAGGAAGAGGCAAGATTAGGCTGCTAGATTTTTAGAAACAAAGAGAGTGATTCACCCAGTAAAGGAATCAAAAGTAGTGAGGGATGAGAAGGATGAGAAGGAGAGAACCACGAGAGTGTTGGGCAAGGAGACAAAGGCAGCTTTGGAAGAGGCTGAAGCCAGAGAAGTGGCTATAGGAAAGACAGAAGCGTAGGCAGCAGCTGCTGTAGAGCAGAAAGGGGCTGCAGAAGAGGAGGCCGAGGGATACTGGGAACCTGAGGTTTCTGTAAGGGTAAATGATCCTTGTGAGTCCTGGACCCTCATCCAGTGGCTGCCTAGTGGTAAAGGGGTTTAGGTTTCCTGGAGAGGGAAAGCAGACCTCAGGAGAAGGTGTTGCTTGCTGCTGAGAGTGACCAGGAAAAGAGGCTGAAGGCAGAGGGGCTGTTTGCTGTCCAGCATGGTCATATTAGGAGGCTTCAGGCGCAGCTTTGGGATGCATAAGAGAGAATCTTTCATGAGGAATTGCAGGATGTAGAATCTGGAATCTGGATCCCTAGTTAAAACTGAAACCAGAGATGATGGACAGGGTCAGCAAACTGCTACAAAAATAGTGCCATATAAGGTAACCAAAATATCAAAGTTATTGCAGGGTAAGTTAAATGACAAGGAAGACGCTGCACATACTCCCAACTCAAATATGGAGGTTGTGTCTGGACTAACCCAAGCAGAAGTTGTTAGTCCAGGCACAAGCAAAAGCATACAGTTTTAAAGCAGTGGTTCAGTTTTTTACCCAGTTCCACCGAGTGAGACAATGGCAGCCACATTACTGCTCTAGTGGTACAGGAATGGGCCATGGGAAAAGGAATCAATGGTATCTTTCACAAAAGGAAAGAAAAAAATCCAATTAAGCTTAAGCACCACCCAGGACAACCAGTTTTAGCAGATTTTTTCACTATTGGAGAAGTGACTTAAGATGCCTTTCAGCAGCTGTTTGTGGATAGCTACCAATGCCCACGGTAAAGAGCACTGTGTTCACACCAATGGATAGTACCTTCTGTTCAACCACTGGTTTAGGACTAGGCAGTTTTCCTACAGGAACTATGACAAAGCTGTGACTGATGTTAACGTCAAGCATTCTGACTGCACGTTGCTGTTGTTTTATAATTTGTACCTACCGCTACTGACCCAAGATATTTCAGCAATACGTCCTTTTCCCTTCATCCTGTTAAACATGAACTATTGTAGTAAGACCCCAACTTAGCTTGGGAGCTAATACAAGAATTTGTAAGAATATGGAGGCCTCACAGCCAAGGGCTTTGCCTCGCCATGCCCTGCTTCACACCAGAAGGAATTAAGATTCTGTTGCTTGTAAGTTTGTCTGCTGTGATGTGTATTACTTGTAGCACTTGACCTGAAGACCTCCCCTGAAACAGGGTTCATACTTGGTATTAGAACTTTGAATGGAAATTTGTGTACTTGCTACAATTATAGTGGGACCAATGACCCATACATTTTTCAGTGTGGTACCCGATGACAGGAATTCACCTGCTACAGAGCCACAAATAATTATCCTAAATCTTACTGAATTGAAGAATGACAAAATATACAGGCCCTTTGGGGTTGGCTTGGAGGAGCTCAGACAAAAAATCTTATTCGTATCTAACAGTAGAATACCATGCTGGATTGAAATGCAGTGTTTGAACTTCCTCCCTAAGTCCTATGAGTGCTCAGAGATCCTCCTATGCTCCCTGCAGAGATGGATGCACCCTTAGCATACCCATTGTTCAAGAGCTATGTAGGAGGCTCAGCCTCACCGAAGAGGAGTGTTCTGTCACCATCCACAATGCTACAACTTCAATTGAAGAGGCCTGAGAAAAGACGAAGGAAGCTGCTGACCAGATGGCTGAACTATTCCAATCACTGCAACCAAAGGACTGGTTCAGTCAATCAAGCCATGGACCCCAGATTTCTTCTGTTTTGAAATCAAGGGCTGGGGAAAGTGTTTGACATAAATTGGGATTGTAATATTGGTGGGATTTCTGGTTTTAATGATGAGCATAGACCTTATTTGCAGCTATGATTAGCTGCTTACTGTCTTCTGCTTCCTCCTTCTTCTAGCCCTCTGTTCAATACATAGAGATCACCACAGCCAAAGATGAGCCATATGACCAACCAATAGTAAGGAATGTTTGAGCCACTGGGCCGTGTGGAGGACCTGGCATAAGCATGTTTGTCTCAAACATTCTTACTGTTCTGGCAGGAAAGCTGTGACTGGAAGACCGGGTCTCGCTGAGATGGGGCAGCACTTTGCTGAGCCAACTCCCTGCTCCACCCAGAGACTCATGCTCAGTTCCCCACCCTGGACTCACTCCCTGCAGGAGGGCTCCAAGGGCTGGCTGTGCATCCAAGAACAAAACAGCACAAAAAATCTCATTCACCTAAGAAGCTGCACCAGGTTAACTATGAAAGGAAGCAGATTGGGCTTCCTTGCTCTCTTTTTCACTGTGTCACAGTTCCAGCTCTGGACCAGTCACACGGTGAGACCAAGGCAGGATCGAAGGACTGGTGATATTCTTTGTTCTCTTCTGCTTTTATTTCTCTTCTCCCTCACTCTGTCTGGGCAACGCATGGCTATCATTTTCTATTCCATACTCCATACTGAAGTGGTGGGGAGTCGTGGAAGTGTTAAGGTTTGTGAGCCAGCACCTTTGAGTTACTGTGTTGAGAGTTTATTAAAGTGTACTGTAAAAATTACAGGCTTGTTAGCCAGCACCTGTGGAAGTCTGCAAACATAAGGGATTGTTAGCCAGCACCTTTTAATTTTAAATAGTGGGCTGGTTGCCGGACACAAGGCAATCACACAAAAAAGCACAAGCGCTCCCTAAAGTGTGTCCAGTGTCTTTGCTGAATCTTGATGAGAATTTATAACGAATATCATGGCCTCGACTGATGGGTCATGACATGCTCAAGCAGAAATTCCCCTAGCTAATTTTTCAGTAGTGGTTAAGCATCTGCAGAGGAGGTAAGTTTGAGCAGTGGAGAAAGATGTCAAAGGGAAAGAGAAAAACAATGAAGGAGAGGGAAAAGCTGAATAGTGAGTAGTACGTTTAAGTCAGGTACAGGGACATTTAATAAAATTAGTAAATCTAACAATAAGAAGAGGTGAGCCGGAAAGATAGAGTTTTTACACACCAAATAGCTATTGCTTAAGAACCAGATGACCACAAGAAATCAGTTTGTATACTAAAAGACCAGCAGAAACATACAAACACCACTACACAGCATAGAACTGGTAAAGCCCAGGTCTTAAGAGTTTCATTCTAGTTCTTAAAAAAGTCTATTCTGACCTCTCAAACTGGAGTATGTCCCCAAACAAAACAGGCCATCATGAACTAAGCCAGATTAAGAGGAAGACTCTGGAACTGTAGCTGTTTTACCAAAATAAATATACATTTACATATAAACATTATACTTCAAAATGCATACATTGTATGACCCTCGGACCTCACACAGAAAAACTGTTTAAGCTATTTTGTTACATACGTCCTGAAGCTGCACTAAGCATCATAACAGGAACATACTTGTATAATTTTGTCCACAAAGGAAATATTAATTCAACACAATTAAAAAGTTTAAGTCAAAAGAGCACTTGTAGAAAACACTTTTAACATCAGAAGCACTCCTGAAAGCTGCTGTATAAACACAGCCATACATTGCACTTGAGAGAAACCCACAAAGTCCTCCAGCACTAGAGTATATGGTTACCATTGATACACAAAACATCTGGCATAGGAGATATCTTGCTGCTCACAAGACAACAATAAGTCAACAGTGGAATGCTACCGTAAGGAATGCAAATACAATTTCAGGATACTGCAGGAGAGATTACAACAACCAGACCTGCCAAGAGTAACTGCTCAAACTATAACATAAACATAATTCAAGTAACCCCATTCAGGAAGGCTAAACTTGAACTACAACAGGTGCAAAACAGAGAGGAAGTTAAGAGTGTCTCATTTACAATAACAAAACAAAGGCTAAGCATAGGCCTAATGATTGCTCTGAAAGCACAAAAGTAAAAGTGCCAGAGAAAACAAAGCTTACATTTAAAAAGGAAAAGGATGATATGCCACTGTATCTATAACTGTTAGAATAAAGTCCTGGCACTCTCTCAAATAGGTAAAAACAAAAAAAAATGCAAAATCCAAATAACTCCTACAGTTTGATGCAGCTGCTTCTAGCACACTGAACCCTGTGACTCAAATCCTTTCTAATCTGGAAATAAGTATCTATCTGAAATATGTACTGAAATAAAAAAGGAAGAACCATATTAAAACCTACTAATAAATGTATTTTTATCTTACTACAATGATGCAAGCTCCAGTGTTGATTTTCACTATGATTCCTTCATCTGTTTTTCATTGCAAAGACATTATAGCTTTTCATTCCACTAATGTAAGAGGACAAATGGAAAGTTCACTATACATTCAGAGTTCTTTCAGCACTAGTAGTAAATTACAGATAGACTTAACTATATTGGTTCTTCAGTGACTTCAAACTAAGTTACTCAATATTACTTCAAGCTTTTTACTCAGCTGGAAACAAGCAGCTCTAAGATTGAGATATTTGGAAACCAAAAAAGTAAATGTTGCCAATGAACAGTATCATCTGTGACAGTTGAAATGGGTTGAAATGGTAGCCAAGCTTACTAAGTTGCATATGTAATAAAAATGCTTTTACCAAAACCGATCAGATAAAAAAGTTCTCTTGCTCTACATGATCAAGTAATTAGTGCTTAAAAAAACCCCACTATCTTGCAAAGTATTTCTAAATGTGCTTTGTAGTAGGCAGCCTTTAACTAGAGGAATTCTCAGACTATTTTCAACTTCCACCAGACACACAGAATTAATTCAAGATAGGTTAAAACAAAATGAGTTTAAATCTGATTTAACACACAATAACCCTCAACACTTAATCCAATGTTACTCTCTCAAGCCATAATTTGCATGTTTTAAAAACTTTTACTACTCCCAAAGTAAATATTTTACAAAGCAAGACAGTGACACCAGCATTTTTCAGGGGTTTATTATATGTGTGTAATGCTTTTTAGATTTCTTATCTAAAGCCATACACTTCTGTTTCCACAGTTTACCCTTCACTTTATGGAACCCTACTAAGCTATGTAAAAAGTTCCGTGCTACTGCAGCAACAAAAATTAATTGTAGTCCTACAAGTCCTTCAATGATAAAAAGTAACCAAGTGAATTTCATCATGAAAGATTTCGGTTATGAAAACAGTCATTTACCAAGAGGTTAAAAGTATCCAGAAGCAAATTATGGTGTTACCAAAGTAGTTCTGATGAAAGATTACGAAAAAGCCAAACAATAACATTAACACAATATCCAAAAGTATCACGTTTGCAAGTGAAGTAAATATATTACACAACACTGCAAATAAAACATGTCTACCAAAGTGATGTGCAAATACCAACAGTTAGAGATGAAAAACACTTAGGGGCAGGAGTGTGGACAGTAAAACACATGTAGTCTGAAGAATTTCTGGAGTTTCTCTGTAGTCACCTGATGTTAAGATTCACACTAAATTTGTTGTTCCTCTACTTGTTGGACAACAAAGGAATCTACTAAGATGACTGCCACAGAGCACATCCTTGAAGCAGCATTAAACCATTGCTGACTTTGCAAACACAGATTTAGCCTTGAAAACAGTGACAACAATTAAAAACTGGTTTTACTCAATATGGCCAAACTATACAATTACATCTATCACAAATTGCTTTTTAGTTCAATGAAATCATACAAGACTATTAAAGGTTTCAATTAAAGAAATCAAACCATTAACATCTGAAAAGAAAAATCTAATTAGTTTTTCATCCCAAATCCTTTAAAAAAATATTAACTTACCAGCTTAATTGCCACATAGTCATTTGTGTACAAATTTTTTCCTTGAAAAAAGAATAAAAACAAGAATGTGAGACACTGGCTTTCTGTTCATTAAAATGCCATTTAAACTTCATGAAAGTCTTCAAAAAATTTTTCATCTAAGATGCTAGATGTTCTGGCAGCGACTTAAGAAAAGTGGGTTTATTATTCTAATACCTTTCTTTAAAAAGAATTTTTCCTTGAATAGTGTAAGAGCTGGAAATTTCACAGAGAGTTTCAGTTATTTCACCAAGTTTGTGAAATTTTTATGTACTAAAAAGCTTGAATATTGGTAAATCACTATAACTGCAATGTGATATTCTACATTTTCATCATTATTGCTGAGAACTATTTGAAACTTATTCTAAAATTACCATATAATTTTGAAACATCAGCCACTAACTAAAACTAGAATTAACCAGGACTATTTTTTTTCCTCAGTTATGTAATTTACTAAGCTAGAAGTTAGGACAGGACAACAACATTCGTGATAGGCTTACACCACTCGGAAAATGCATCTGCTGCTTTAAAAGGGATTCTGTAACTTGATATGAACTTTTCAGTAAGTATCACTTTAAACTGTATGCAATGACTAAAATGTTAAACAAGTTTTATAGGTGTAAAATTTAAAAATAGCAGATAAAGGAAAAATTAAGGTGTCACTTCCAACGCTTTTTGTTTCTTTACAATCTTCAAATGCATTTAGCATACATTATTCTTAATGATAATCCTACTTTTTTTTTCTGTAGTATTACTCAGGTCTGAATTTCCCATGTTTAGCTCAGTTTCGTTAAAGAAATCAAACAGGGAAAAGACATGGACCAAGTCTAAAAAGTTCCCTGTGAAGACAGTTACACAGAATCACAGAATATTCTGATTTGGAAGGGACCCACAAGGATCATCAAGTCCAACTCTTAAGTGAATGGTCCACACAGGGATTGAATATATAACCTTCCTGTTACTAGCACCATGCTCTGACCAACTGAGTTACACCAATAGCCAAAGACTGATTTAAGCTCTAATCATCCTTTTAAAAAATAGAGTACTCTTATAAAGCTGAAACAAGATGCATTAAAAACATGTATCTCTTAGTGGATCAACTTCACAAAAAAACCCCAAATTACCCGATGGCTTCACAACAACAAACACATAATCAATATGAGTAGCATGCCATAATCTGACCCACAAAAGGATGTGCGTTCCAAGACTTATCTAGGGACTAGAGTGGAAATCCAGGCATCCTAAGTATTTCTTATCTGATGATCATATCAGTTACATTTCTGACAAAAAGTGTACTTTGTTTGAAGTTGTTTCTTTGTCTTTGCATGGTATTACAACCTGTAAGACACTAACAGAAACTCTTGCAGGAGCCCTGCTCATTCCACCTCATAGATATAAAAATCACCTACTCTGAGTAAGTAACAAATCCAGCTACAGTTAAGTAACTGGATACTGAGTTCCAAAGGCTGTAGTGACATGCTTATTCTGAAGTAGCATCAGAACGGACACTAACTTTCCAGGTGGTCAGTCAAGACAATTGTCTCTTTAAAATACTGCAGACACATACAAATGACACCACTGTTGATCGGCCTACAAACACACAACAGGTATTGAGTAATGCATCACTTGGAACAGCAACAAGTTCTCTCTTACTACCTTATTGGTTTATCTTAACTATATCAGTTTAACTTAACTATAACAAAGAGCCTTAAAATTAACAGCTCAATATCCAAACCAATTTAGTCCTTTGCAAGCTAATGGCTGAACATCACAGACAGTAATTTGCTACACACGGCCAATTTCCCATTTGATCCACAAGCCACTACTGAAGTCTGACCACTGCTTTCTTCTCAGGTGGAAGAACTACAACAGCTCCCAATACATAACTGAATTTTTATCTTCTGAGCGCAACTTCACCACTCTACAACTTTATTCCTCCTTTAAGTTCCTCAGGTTTAACCTTAGGACACATGCTCAAAATATATTCCCATTTGCAGAAGAGCATAAAACAAACTAAGTGCTTGTGTACATCTTTGTAGAAAGGGTGCACTCTAAGTACTTGCTACTGTAGCAAAGCAACGAACAAAAAATTTAAATCAGAATCTATACAGCAGTATGAACTCCTGCTTTCAGTAACTTACATTTAAAACATCTTACCCCACAAACAACAATAAATAGGGATTTGAAATATCTAGTATGTACGCAAAACCCAGATATTAAAATGAGAAAGTCGCACTTGTCCTGGTAACTGTTGCAGGACAGTACACTGCCCTGTAATCTTCCTCCTATTTCTTTTATTTACTTGTTCTATTTTATTTCAGTACTATCAAATTGTAAATCTTAACTAATTTAACACTGTATTTAAAATAAAATACATTGTTTCACTCTGTACCCGCTTCAAGTAAATGAGTTAATCAGCTATTAATTTTTAATCAGCACTGTTCATTATGACCAAAATAACAGACAAAAAATTAACTTTACTAGTTTGCAGTTGCTTTTATGTAAAATTAATCTTGCTGGTTTGACTTATTTCAATGAGAGGTTTGAAATAAAAGTTACGATTTGAAGGCAGTACACAGAAGTTTTGGAAGTGAGGAAGACCTGTTTTTCAGCTTGATTTGTGGACTGCAAAGGCACATATGCAACACTGTAAAAGTCAAAATGCATCAATTTTGTTTAACTATCAATAATAATAACAAGAGTATCTATTACTGAGACTGTAAAATTCAGTGTCCTAAGTCAGAGCTGCAGCAATAGTCTTTAATCCCTCTATAGTATTAATTTGCTAAGCTTGTTTACATCCTGACAGCCCCCAGAATGCACTATTTTTAAAACATGTCATATTTTATACAAGCACTATATCACAAATACTGTCTGAAGGGAGATGAGTATTAGTTCTACCATAGGCAAAGATCAACAGAAACAACACCTATATAGCCCACCCTCTTCTCAAATACCTAACTTTGAGATCTACCTCTATTTAATGCATAAAGCACTTTAACTCAAACCTTCTAAAAATACTAGAATAAATTCTTGCCATTAAGTGTCAAGTTGTATTTGTTAACACATATAGAATTTACACACCTTGAAAATCCTGGCTAATCATGCTGTCCATCCTGGAAATACACATCTCCAAAACTAAACATAGTCTTCCAAGAGCACACACCCATCAGTGTCTATTTTAATAAATGCTAACATTTCATTTGGGCAGCTTTGCTGCCCAAATTCTTTGAAACTCTATAGGTCCTTCTCAGTCTGTGCCTTCTCCACCATCTGATTTTCACCCATCTGTTCAGCAGAGAACTAGAGTGACTGAATTATCCCAGATTTTCTCTACAGATGGATTCTCCCTGCCCTGTTTAACAGCAACTCAGTGTTTAGCCTCACTACACTAGAAAAGAAACCGAGGAATTTCCGTGCTCACTGCTATTAAAACAGCTGTAGTACCTGGTACAGTATCTCCAAGAGACCTGCCAGACCTACAGGACAGGGATGTGTCTCACATACCTTTCGCCCTAAATGTACCTCAATAAACTGCTTCAGGAAGTCAGAAAAGACAGCTACAATAACCATGATGTAACTTCCAGCATCTTGGAAGAGAAAACTGAGTGAATTTAGGAGAGCACTGCATGTAGTTAGAAAACATTTTAGTCCCAGAAAGTATCCTGCTATACAGATTCTTCATGTCATCAAGCTTGCACTGGCTGGGGTAAAGCCACAAAAGATGGGTTAAATATGCCTTGCACATCTGAAGCTTCAAAGCAGTTTGAAGAGCTGCATGGTATTCATACAGAAATCTTTATGCCTACACTGCATAAAAATGGCCTTGAATAATGTAAATTGAAATAAAGAAACAAAGATCTTACCTAACCGTAGTTCTCCAAAATTACCGCATCCGATTTTTTTACCAACTCTGAAGTTAGGGCCAACCATTAACACTCCAGAATTTGAAGAACTAGTTCCACGTGGATTATGGCCTGATCTCCCACTAGGCCGTGTCATTCTTTCATCTGATTTGTCTTTGTCTTTCTTTTTATTTTCCATCTCAAGTTTACGGTACTCCACTTTGACTAATTCCTCTTTCTAAAAATCAGTATAAGCAAATTCCAATTGGACAATGTGAGAATGAAAACATCGTGAGTGAAGTGCCCAGCTGGTTACTGTCAGTAAGCAGTCAACAGCAGCATGTTCGTCCTGTTTGCAAAGCCTTGGTGGTATTTGTAGAGAAATGTACTTCCAGAATGTACAACACCAGCAATATTTCCTTGTCTTTAGATGAATTCTGTTAAAAGAAAAACAAAGTTATTCATGACACTGAGATTCTTGCACAAAATTACCTTTCCCTTCAACTAGTCACACAATTAAGCTATAACTAAGTGTATTTGCTTTACAGATCTATGAAAAGCACTACTTTAAGGTTAATTGTCTCTATTTCTAGTATTTAATGGCAAGAGATATTGGCGTGGCTGAGGTGTGCTAAAATTTCAACACTTCAAGCAATAGTTTTAAAAAAGCAACAAAAAAGCCCTATAAAACTTCTTTCTGAATAAACACATTTAAAATTGACACTTGGACACATTCACTCCACCTTATGCCAGCTCTGCAAAAGAAAGCATTTTATTTATTTTCCCTCAAATAGTATCTGTTGTTTTAAGTAAATGCTCAAGCTGCACAGTTATTGAAGTTACAGAAATGTATTGTATTTTCTGAATTGTAATTTCTGAGATGCACAAATTGTAAACTCACGGCAAGGACACTTGAGTTCTTTTAGTAATTCCTAAAATCTAAAAATAAACTATATTTACTTATTCTCCCCTACTACACTTACGTCATAAATCTGTTTCCCTGCTCCCCTTCTCCCTTGTTTAGCATCACTGCCTAGACACTAATTCCTACATGGATTTCGGCAAAAACAGTGTTATCTTACTGCTGCAATAAAGAACCACAAGAAAGCTTTTGTTTTTAATTCTCAGCTATAAGAACACCAGATATTGTTTTCTATTTCATGACAGTGGCATAAAACCCCGTAATTCAGAAGGTTCTACACAGGCAAAATTCCATGATGAGTTAAATACCTGTCCAAAATTATTTTGCTGCATTTGCTTCAATGTTGGGAATACACTGCAGTAATGGAAAACATCCTCTGGAAAAATGTAATTCATGTGCTACAGCCTATTTTAAAGGTAGTCACCAGGAAATTATTTTTAAGACTTTGAGTTGAAGACACTTTCATTTCGTAAACCAATTTCTCACAAAGTAAAATTATTACTCACATCATAGCTTACTACAAAATTTCCAAAATCAAAGAGGTAGTAGTGAAAATATACCACATAATATGAACAGTCATCTGAATAATTGCATCTGCTAAATCATACATAGTTATAGCATGGTTATAACTAGATGACATTTAAAAATCATTAATCAACAGCTGACTAACCTATTAGCTGAATGGAAATTTGTTTGGCAAAGAAACATGACCACAATACTGTGAAAGGGGGAATGAAAGGCTTGTTCTGAGAGCAATCAAAAAACACAAATGCAGATTTCAATCCAAGATGACTTGCTTAATGCCAGGGAAAAGGACTTCAGCAGTGAGTAATAAATGCTGTGGTGTTTTATGGTATAGACAGAAGCGTTTAAGAGAAAAAGACAGGCACACTACTACATAATCTTGCAGGTTTTTAAGCACCACCACCAGATACCCTAAAGTCACTTCATAAACCACAGACCACAAAGGAACAGACTCAATGAGAAGCAATAGGTAATTTTCCCTCACCCATCACTACAAAAGCTAAGAAAGAAGTAAGAAAGCTAGACATTAAGTGTATTGAAATAGAACTTCAAGGTCACCACTCAGTTATTAGAAAGAAGGTCAGCACATTTGATGCAACAGAATGCAACTAAATATTTTAGGTGCCAAAGAAAAGAAGACTTATGTTCCATATCTTACTGGCTTCTTCAGTGAGAACTAACAATAAACAACCCTAGAATTTTTAGTGTACCAAATACATTACGAACAACATAAATTTTGATTTCCAGAAATGTGTCTTTTATATGAACAAATTTATTACACAGTAACTTAGGTCCTTCCCTTTCCTCCTGCTGAACCAACAGATACTGCAGTTACATTATGGTAAGGTTTCTTATATAAACTGACATTCGTACCTTCGATAAGATACCTGCTAAAAAAACAACGCAAGTCCCACACATTTTTCCCACACTACATATCAAAAGGAAGACATGCAAGCATTCCTGTCACAGTTTCTCCAGGACACAAGCGTTCTCTTACAACATTTTCCTAATAAAATAATCTGCAACTAACTCAAAGTAAGGACAGCACTTATGACTTTCTTCATATTGACGTTTCTGTACAACATTTTATGATGTATTTACCTTAAAAAATACAAAAAGTTTTCATGGTTATTTTTATTTGTAATGCACTTACCTATGACAGTGTTATACTGTTGATGGCAATATCTTTTCTTCACCATAATGCTCACATTCTAGAGGAAAAGCACCAAAAGGCAAAGAGACATATATATGTAATATTTGCAATTACTTAGCATGTAAAAATTTCTGATATAGAATGAAAGTACAGTTTTTGGAATTGCATTAGTTTTCTTAGACTGTTAAGGAACATTCAGCAGATTTTTCTCAAAGACTCAACATAATTTTTAAGGCTCAGAAGTCAGACATCATTCAAAACTGTGCATCATCTGAAGTGAAAAAGAAATACATACAGCGTAAGCATTCTAAATTACTTGAAAAATCCTTTTTCTTGCTATGTGATAGTTATGGGCAATCTGTTTGAAAAACATGCCATCCTTGTCCTCATTTCGCAGCTCTTCTGTTTAATTTTCATTTTTTCATCTCTGCCTACACAAATGAGCACACTTAAACCATAAACTCTAGCCCAACATCAGGGAATATTGTTAGGATTTACATAATTGTTCTTAGATAAAGAAATATCTGACTAAATACCAGGATAATGGCAAACACACCATCAAAGCCAAGTTAACAAAGCAACATCATAGGAGTGAAATGACTATGTTCAAGTATGAAGAGAAAGAGAAGGCAAAAGAAGCCAGCAAAAAAAAGGTCAAAATGGTATTATATCGAAGGAAAAGTAATTAGATCTCAATTACAAACTAAATCTACAATTCATATGGACCAAAGATAAAATGCAAAACAAGACCGGAAGAAAGCAAGTAACTTCAGAGTAACTGAGATGCACAAGTAACAATAGCTACCAGAGGTTTCATTTTTTTGGTGTAAACTGATAGACTTTTCCAAGCACTATAAAGAGACTGCCTGAAAAGTAAGGAGAGGCACAGTGAAGACAAGAAAAGTGCCAACAGACTTTGAATTGACTGACAAGTCACACAATTACCACCTGCAGAAGTGTCCCTAGATTAGAGCTATAAATCTACACATCTCTCTAAATCTCAGTTTGAAAATTCCCCAATTAACACTACCAAAGACTATATGCCACATAAGAACCCTATTCTGTAGCAGCAACAACTCTATAGGACACTATATAAGGCAGAATAAAAGAAAAGCTCATGTAAGTACCTTCTTCATTCATATATTTCTCAAATGCCTGATCCTGCAGCAGCAGAAGGAGCACCACTGTAATTATATGCAAGCTTACGTGTTCTGAAGTGTTGTCATGACAATGTTCACATTCAGGTGTGCAAGTCACCTTTAAAACAAAAACTTACTAGCTACTTCATTCCTTTTTCATGTTCCAGATTTACTCCTAAATAAACTAATTAAGAGAACATTAAAGTTGCTAAATAGAACATTTCACTGCCCAGGAATGACAAACTTAAATGAAACATGCAACCATAACTGCTCCCTTAGGTAACATAAGCATTACCTTTCACATTGCAATTACAAGATCCTATATCACTGCTAGTATCAGTATACTAACATTTTTCTCCACTTTTAAGAAAAGCATACAGTAGCAAAAGAGCTACAGAGGAAAATAAAAAAATGATACAGCGTTAAACTAGACTGGAAGAAGGAAAAGGACATAAACAGGTTTGACAGTGATAAGCAATGGGATGGTATGCCAAAACTCAAGGAATTCAGTGCTAGCGAGATCCTTAACCTGGTCCATGAGGTGTCAGCTACAACGGATCACACCCGAAATGTTTCTACACCAACACACACAGCATGAGGAACATCACTGGAATAAGTGAAACCTGGTGGGATGAGCCCTGTGACTGGAGTGCCATGTTGGATGGTCACAGGTTCTTCAGGAGGGACAGCCAGGGCAGGAGAGGTGGAAGGGCTGGAACTTACGGACCCTGAAGTTGGCGATGGCAGGGTGACACTGTCTGAGTAAGGATTAAGGGACACACAAATAATGTGGATGTCATTGTAGGAGTCTGCTATAGGCCACCTAGCCAGGACAACAATGCCAGTGAATTATTCTTTGAGGAACTAAGGGACACCTTCATTAAACAACTGCCCTTGTCCTTATAGGAACATCAACTTGTCGGATGTTAACTGGGAGCATCACACAGCTGGCACAAACAGGTCCAGAAGAGTCCTAAATCTGGATAGCTTCATGATACAGCTACTGAGGGAGTCAGCTAGGAAAGGTGCCCTCCTTGATTTGTTGCTTATTATCGGGGAGGATCTCATGAATGAAGCCGCCTTGGCCACAGTGATCACAAAGCAATCAAGTTTAAAATCTCTGTTGTCAGAAGGAAAAGTGCCAGCAAAATTTCAGCCCTGGGCATGAGAAGAGCTGACTTCAAGCTGTTTACGGAACCAGTAAGGTGCCCTGAGAAATGCTTTTGAGAGTGCTTGGGTCCATCAGGTCCAGTCATTTTTTAAGCACCACCTCCTAAGGGCACATGAACAGGCAGTTCCAAAACATCACAAGTCAAGCTGAGGAGGCAGAAGGCCAACTTGGCTGAGCAGGGATCTTCTCTTGGAAATAAGGCAAAAAAGTGACATGTATGCCCACTGGAAGCAAGGTCTGGCAGAATGGAAGAACTACAGAGATGCTGCTTGCCACCTCAGGGAGAAAAATCCATGTGGCCAAAGCCCATCTGAAGCTGGCCAGAACCGTGGGGGAACAATAAACAGTTTTTTTCAAATGCATTAATGGCAAAAGGCAATCAGAAATAAAATCCGCCCATTACAGAAGGAGGATGGTCATCTCACAAACAGGGACAGAGACGAGGGAGAGAGAAGTATAATGCTTTCTTTACCTCTGTCTTCAACATTGATGACCAGTCAAGAGGGTCTCAATAGTCCTAGATGGAGGACCATGGCTGTGAGAATGACAAACTCCCAGTCAACCCTGAACTTGTGTGGGATCTGCTGCTTCAACTGGATCCCTAAGAATCTATGGGGCCTGATGGGTTTCATCCAAGAATACGCAAAGAGATCGCTGATATTATCACAAGACCCTTCTCCATGATTTTTGAAAGGTCCAGGGAATCTGCTGAAGTCCCAGTTGATTTCAAGTTGCTAATGCCCCAATTTTCAAGAATTGCAGGAAGGAGAAACCACAGGCCTGTCACTCTAACTTCAGTTACTGGTAAAATTATAGAGAAGATTATTCTGGGAGATACTGAAAAACACCTGAAGGACAGTTAACCATCACAACCAGCACAATGTAAAGAAGACATTGAGCTGTTAGACAGTGTCCAAAGGAGGGCTACAAGGGTGGTAAAGGGCCTTGAGGGGAAGCCATCTGAGTAGCAGCTGAGGTCACTTGGTCTGTTCAGCCTGGAGAAGAGGAGAATGAGAGGAGATCTCACTGCAGTTAAAACTTCCTTGTGAGGGGAAGAGGAGGGGCAGGCACTGATCTGTTCTCTGTGGTGACCAGTGACAGGACCTGAGGGAATGGCCTGAAGATGTTTTAGGGGAGGTTTAGGTTGAATACCAGGAAAATCACCAGAAGGTGGTTGGGCATTGGAACAGGCTCCCCAGGGAAGTGGTCACAGCCTGGCAGAGCTCAAGTGTTTGGGCAATGCTCTCAGGCATATGGTGTGACTCTTGCGGTGTCCTGTGCAGGGGCAGGAGTTGGACTTTGATGATTCTTGTGGGTCCCTTCCAACACAGGATATTTTATTATTTTATGAAAGACGGTAAAGAAACAGTACTGCTTTAAGTTTAAATGCACAAGGCATTTAAAATTCACTCAGCCTCCTGGCATTTTCATACCTCTGTAGTTTCTCACCTCTCAAGTGTCTGTTCACATACTTCTAATCCCAAGGGCTCATGATTTTTGGCAATGACAGTAATTTAGCAACACAGCTTCTCCTCACGTCTTCTAGAAGAGTGCAGAAAAAGTTTCTAGTGCCTCCGCCACAGATTTCAAGAAACTTTCTCTGACATTACATGTAGTTTTTATGGAATACTTCACCTACTACAAAGCCCTCAACTGAGATGGAGAACAGTCACGTTCACTTTCTGACAATCATTTGAATGTTACAAACACATTTGGACTGCAGAGAGAATACAAGATTCCATCCAACAAAACTCCTTTAGAAATACTTAAGAGTAGAAAATCTGAAATTCATACTACAAATCTGATACCAAGCAAGAGCTTCATTGTGAGATCATCAATACAAAATTTGAATATCAACTGTCTGCTATTTTTGTATGCCTCATGGAAAGATCAAGCTGTTCTTTCTAGCTTAGTTATTACTGCATCATTTTCATTCATCTTTATACACATCTCCATGCAACAGAAGAAATCTAAGAAATTCCAAATCCACAGCAAATGGGCTCATAACTGAAGATCCCCTGAAAGTTTAGGACAGCAGTTTCTAACTGTGAAAAAGTTTTTAGATAGAATTTGAAAATATCTCTAAAATTATATATGGTTTTGTCAGATCCATTGTTTATTTAAAATGAAAAATAAATATTTCATGACTGAAGAGTGGATTTAATTATTTTCACTTTAGTCCAATGAGAGAAATTCAGGCTTTCACATGACTTTGATGTGACCCAAATAGGTTGAGCTGCTATTCCAATGATTTATATTACAAATAAATATGTCTTCAACTTTATTTTTTGTACAATATTTTCCTAGGCAAACTCTAAAATAAGAAGTCATTAAATGGTTCATTGCATAACTCAATTAAATGAAACCAAATTATTACTTCATCGTTTTTGAGATTTCAGAAGCAGAAAAAACATGCAAAATCATTAACATCTTAGTCAAAATTAAAGACAAAATGAGTGTGCTGAAATATTCAGTACATAAAACTTCCACAGATGGTACATACTCATGGTATCAGCTTTGAAAAGCGAGGAACATTTCCAAACAAATTTCTCCTGTCACAATTTCTCTCTCCAGCTATCAATAACCTGTATCAAAACTGCTCATTACTGTATCATTTTACAAGTCTTAGATGGTCTTGTCTAAATGTGACCTGAACATAATGAAAACTTACTCATCAGTAACTCATTTTGCTCTCAACAATATAATCCACTTCATACACCTTGGGAATTCCATGATTAATGTAGCCTGATTTTACAGCTTTTTAAAAAACTATTAAGATAAAAACAAAATACAGCTTGGCCTTATGTGCTCTTCATATTCTCAGATGTTAGTTAATTCCTCAAAGAATTTTATTCTCCCATTCCTTAGGTACTTATTCAGACTTCAGTTAGACAAACAATTACCTTGGAAGCGCTGCAAAAAGAACATACAAATCCTCTAAAGCACCATCTTTTTCCTTAAAAAAACCACCACTATTTTGTAGCAGATCTGAACTAATCCAAGAAATATTCAGCTTCACATGGGAGGACCACTGCCTCCACAATAATAAGGTAAGAAACATATGAGATATACAAGAAGTGACAACGCAGCTAAATAAGATCTTCAGCAGCATCCCCATTCAAGCCATCAAAAACCACTGCCACATCCTTTCCCTGCCAGTTTGCCTTTCAAAATACTGAACTACAGATCCCACATTTCCTACATTTCTTCCACAGAGAAAAAGTACATAATATACTACTACATTGGAAATCCTTCCCAGAGTTTCAGCAGCGAAGAGGGAAAACACACAAAGTAACTGCTACTTCTTGATCACATCAAATTTTTCACACTTGAGAAAACACAGGTGTTTATTTAAGAAGGCAAATATAATAACCTAATTTCAAAGGCAAATGAAATCTCCTTATAACAGATCATGCAGGAGCTCAACTGTGCAGTTTATTTCTCAGCGTGCATGGCCCCAAACCACTTTTATTTTGATTCATGCTCTTCAGCACTCCAAAGCAACTAAGAGATCACAAGTGCACATAAATTTTGTTTGCATTACCAGAACTCCCAACAATGCAATGTTTGTATCTCAAGTACCTTCTACATTACCACTTCTTTTTTTACTTAAAAGTCTCAATTTTTCACAGATTTTATTTTCACTTTCTGAAACTCAGAAAACAGTACCGTTCTCACAGCATTCTGTCTTTTTCCACATCTGCCTTCTACAACACCAACCTATTCTAGACTCAAGTTTTGCAAACCAAGAACAATTTATTAATTTTGGTGTACAAATTAGACTATCAGCATTCCTAACAATTATGATTTTTTTCTAGAATATATATTTGCTTACTCTTACAAATATGTATGATTTTCCTCCTAAAACAAAGGTTTAGGTAACTGAATGTAAGTCTACATACACACAGTCTCAGTCTACAAACAAGTATGAATGAGATGCACTCAAAGAGGCAGCCTAATTGAAAATGTCAAGGTAAATCCAAGTGTCCTTCTTATGAATGAAAATTCACATAATCAAGTCTTCTAAATGTCTTGTTTTCATCTCTAGCTGTAAATATAGTAAAGAAAAAAAAATTACCTTTTTCTCTTACCGTATCAACTGCCACACACTATTTTCAACAAAAATAATTAATTTGAGATTGTAGAATAAGCATTTCAGTTTGCATGTACATAGGCATTTCCCTAGGGAAAGTTCATCAGCAAGCCACATATGGCCAGATATAATCCTCCTTTAATATACAAAATCTAACAGGGAAACAGCTTTATTAACATGCTTAATCAACCACTCCTCCGCACAAAAACTAACCAAAAACCTACCTCATCTTTATTGAAGCTCGTTTAAGAAGTCTATTCTGGTTAAGCTAGTGTAATTTTTCTTGTACCAAGGTTTAAAGTCACGTGAACAAATCTGAGGGCTGCCAACATCCAAACTTCAGTATCTGTTCTGTACATTTAATTTTGTCAGTTGAAAGTCAGCTACCTAATGAACAGTAATGCATCCTTCTGCACCACCCACTGCCAGTTCTGATCAAAATGCCGTCGCGTTAGAAGACATGGACAGTACTTGAGGTCATCCTAACTCAATACAATTTTTCCACAAATACCAGACT
Source organism: Pseudorectes ferrugineus (assembly GCA_008033365.1). Lineage (NCBI taxonomy): Eukaryota > Metazoa > Chordata > Aves > Passeriformes > Pseudorectes > Pseudorectes ferrugineus. The sequence continues at coordinate 45,670 of QWTY01012824.1, forward strand.
GGACTAACTATGTAGCAATTAAGATCTCCAAGCAACCTCTTCATCTCTGTTAACTCTAAACAAACATCAGCTGAGATGGCTATCTCCGGTCACTGCATAAAGATTTTTATTTTCTCATTGACCTAGACAGCAAGTTTGGCCTTAATCTATGAATTACACTTCACCATAGGCTTTCACCACAAAATCCTATCAACTTCACTTCAGGATTCCATGCAAGTGCATGCATTTACTTGATTAAAACTTCTGTGCATGCATCCTTCTTGCACTTTCATATAATCACCATTTCAGAGTAAAAGTTTTCAGAAAGGAGAGCCATAACACAAGGAATAATTTTTAAAAGTCTAATAACGACAGTATTAAAGCTGATTTACTAAAGAGCACAGAAAGGACAAAACTGATGGTTAAGCAATATTTCAGACATTTGTTTTTTCACTTTTCCACCACCACAACCATACAGACTTAAATGGGCTATATTGTCCACAGCTGACAGAATGCTAACGCTGAGCTAGCTAATACTACATAATGGAGGCTTCAATTTTCTACATGAATAATCGTACCACGGCACACAACTGTTATAGCAGAACAACAAAAAGGTTCAGATTAGCCTAAGGCTAGGCCAGAGAAACTGTGAAGTTAACACATCTAAAAGTTAGAAAACAAAGCAAAGAGTATTGCATTTCATCTAACACCGTAACTACATCTGAAGACAAAATTAAGCACAATGGTGAAGCACCCCAGTGCTACATGGAAAAAAAAAACCCAAAACATTTCTGAGAGTCCTAGAGACACCAATTCTGTCTCCAATGAGATTTTGTATCGGCTAAAATACATAATGTGCGCTAACATTCCACGGTGATTGTGAGGATCAGTTTTCAAAATTAAAGGTATTTTTAGTTCTCTGACACAATTCCCTCTGTCACTTAACTTTAACTACATGGTCAGATTCTACTTCAAGAACTTAGATAGGAGCCAAATTCAAATTTAGTAACTCCACATGTAAGGAAATGGATAACTTACAGTACAGGAAAATGTCTCCAGAGTAAGTTTTGCAGCTATAAATCTGTCGAGGCTTTCTAACAGTAACAAACTACATGGCAATCAAATGATTCTGCTGTCCTAATAGTCTCCATAAACTAGATAGGTACCTTCCACAGCAGTTCCAAGTATTTTACTAAGAAATTTTACTATGCAACTCTCCACTCACTTGCATGGCTTTCACTGCAATGTATACCTAAAATGTCTTTACTAAATTGAAACTACAGCTCTACAGTCTTCAAAAGGCTATGAAGCTTTTTTCTTGTGTTGTAAGTTTAATATGGAATAAAATTGCATATTTACCATTTATTTTACGGAATAAAATGGTATAGAAAAAGTCTCAGACACCACACCAAACGGGATCATGCTTGACACCTTCATATTGAATGCATAGTGACACAAATTTAAGGAAAAACACTAGCCACAGTTAAGATCTTGGATTCATCATTAGTGAGGTAATACAAAACATATTTAAACCAATGCCTTCCTATAGAACTCAGAGGAAGAAACAAGTCTCCCAGTGTTTTACACAAAATCAAACAACATTGAATATGAAATCATCTGATGTAAATTAAAAGTTCTGAGAACAAAATAACCTGATGCTATTGACATCAGTTTTGCCATGGTCTGATGGTGATTACTTAACTACACTGATTTTAAATCAAAACAAAATTCTCAAGCACTAAAATGAGAAAATATCAGTATCTTGATGTGGGCACTGTGTAGTAAACTCTTTGATGTACTACTTAGGAAGATTAAGATAGAATCATTCCTCAAAAGCATCAACGTTAGCTAAGCTTAGCTGTCTACAGATTTGCGTTCAACACCCTCACAGCCCCAGTGCAGTAATTTCAGCTTGCTGGCTATCTTCCACATTTCCACAGTATTCCCAGGCCACCCTCTGATACATCTTCAGCTCTCTTTCTTCACAAAACCCCTTGTTTCTTCCCACATTAAAATGTTCCCTTCTTGCTCAGTGAGAAGAGATGTTCTATTGCTTGCCTAGTATTACAAGTTGCAAGCTGAACAGCTCTCAAGCTACTACCACACAAAACAGATAACATCCTTCCCTCACCATGGTAACAGTTAATAAATATCTACTATCTAAATTGTTTTTTATGAAGCTTATAGGAACTTATCTTCACAGGCATAACAATCTAAGCTTGGTTAAAACTGCCCTAGAAATTCCACATTTCAATAGGCAGCAGTTGAGAGCGCTACACACCAGAAATACCAATTTCCTTAAAAACCAGACTTTTTTCAGAAGAAAATTCAAAGAACAATCAACAGAATTTACTTAAAACTCTCCCAGTGTTTTACACAAAAACAAACAATACTGAATACTGTTGGAAAAATTAAAAGCAAAGACAAGAGCATTTTTGTAAAGACATTTATCTCTCGGCCTGACAAAATCTTAAGAGCAAATTTAGTTATTCTGTCTTCCTCTTGCCTTTTGGAAAAATTCTGCCTTCCCTCTTTACTGTTAACCATAAATTCAAGTTTCATCATTATTTCTCCAGATTTAGAGATGCCTCAGCCTACCATCAGCAAATGTTACACAGAAACTTTAATAACCTGACACACTGAGCAACCTGCTCCTGGAATATTGCAAGAAATGAATGAGTGCCAACTGAGGTGATTTTCCACATAAAGTAAAAAACATTTTATACTGAACTTCTCTGTTTTCAGAAGAACGTATTTGCAAGGTGCAACTAAGAAAATACTAGTGGTTGAGGTTAGAAGTGAAACATGTCTCCCATAACCCTTAAAGCAATCATGTCCCTGACTTCAGCCTCTATAGCATTACTTCATCTTCCCAAGATTACTGCACAATTACTTAGGATTTAAGATAGCTGTATTTTTATGGACATTATCTACATTTAAACTGACATGAAAAATATCAATAGTATGTGACATTAAATATGTTCTTCATTTTAAGCTAGCAGAACTCCTCTAAAGCAACACTGAATGCCTTTAAAGATTGCTTTATATCATTACATTAAAAAGCTGTTGAAACATGCTAACAGCCATGTTAGCTACTTCATTTAAGTTCAAATATAAAGACCTAAAATGGAAAATGCTTAGTGCCTTAAATACAGAAAGACACTCACAAGATTCTTCTACACAAAAATGCAATTTTTAAATAGTACTTTCTTTTAGGCTGCAGACATGTGTCCTATCCTGGACTAAATCACACCTTCCAGTATCACAAAGGGAACCTGCCAAGAAGCCCATGCTTTTAAAGCATTTTCTACAAAAATACAGCCAATGCAGCTTTCAAAACGTAACAGATGTAACATTCACTAGGTAATCAGCACCTCAAGCTCAAAGACAAACCGAACCAAAAAGAACAGTTTTATGGGCACAATAGAACCTAAGTCTGAAATTTTGTTCTGAAAAATGCAATTAGACAACTATGATGGGTTAGTACAACGGCTCTTCTCCCACTGCATGTGGCACACTACCTGCTGCTCCCACTGCTCACCAGCATCAGCACCAGGAATCCCATGCCTCAGTGAAGCCATTACTTATTCAGAGTAGCAGAAAGCTCACACACTCAATAACTCACTACTGAACAGAAGCTGAATCCACTCAGTGGAGGATACAAGAGACAAGACAGAGAGCAAGAGTGGAGCTAAAAAACTGCACAGCCAGGAATGGAGCAGGGGAATGCCTGGTAGTAGAGAGAAGGGCCTTTCCAACAGCCAGCAGTATCACCGCAATGACTGGTGTTTCACAGCCCATCGAGTGCATCCCTTCAAGAACATCACACCCCAGTGACCTCCATATGCAAACTGCCACCCAAACACCACCTTCAACTCTGCTTCTGCGGGAAACTGTTCCATCTACATTCTGTTATTGCACATGATTTACTGAATAAAGAGCATGGCAACTCACAAATTACTCAATGAATAATTGCAGAGAATACAAGAAGGTGTGACAAACCACATACTTCAAACTGAAGTCTAGGCTCTGCGCATCATAAAACATCTGTATTTTTGGCCTACTGAAAAGGACACCATCCTCCACTGTTGCAGTCCACGTCCTGTCTTAATCAAAAAAAACATAATTTAAACACATGGTTGATGAAGAGGGACTCTGGAGGAAAAAAAAATCTCTCTAGGAAAATGACATTAAATTACTAAGAGCTTTCAGTTAAGTAAAACTGTTACTACAAAGTCTTGGTATGTTAACAGCTAAGCTAGCGAGTAAGCTTAGAGAGAAGACCCTAAAGCATAGGAAAAAACAGTTGCAATTATATTAATGATGTTACACACAAAGTTAGACTAAGTAATGAACTTACTTGAATATGCAAATCTTACTTGTGTGTGTGTCATGGACTTCTGTGACCTACAGCTATCTGAGTAAACATTTTGGCAAAGACAGTTCTGATTGATCAATATGTCTCCTCCCATTCCTAACTCCACTGCACAAGGCAGGATACCAGACACACAAATGGCAAGAAAACTGTTTTAGCTTTTCATACCTCCAGGATATACTTATTTTGTACTAAATACCCTTCTTTGAACAGCCAAATGGGGATTTTAATGTATCTTATACTAAAAAGCTTTCCTACACAAACTCAAAAACACCAGATAAAGGAATGAACAAGAGAGGGAAGTGTAGATGTTAAAAATGTTCTCTGTAAGAGATAAGGAACACACAGTTAAATAAACACCCTAGAAGAATGCACTGGTAAACATATCTGTAATATTCTAAAATTGTTGTATATTTGATAGTATATATTTATTTATATATTTAATACAAATATTTATATATTTAATATATATGTATATTTAATACATAAATATTTTCTGCTCCTTTTCTTAGAAATATTCCTTTTCATTAATTTAAGGTAATGAATATATCATCTATAAAAAACTAGAACAAAATATAAGATATGAGCTAAATCTGAACAAAATAAATTAATCCACATTTTACTACTAAGAGTTTCAGAACTTCTTTTGAAAGTATTGCTTTCAGAAAGCTCCCCAAGTAACCATAATCCAAACCAATTCCACAGCACGGATTGGTGTGTGATGTCTCCTCTTCTACATCTTCCCTATGCCAAAGAGGAGACATTAAATTATAAGTGGCTTACCTAAGATCACAGGGAGGGACGGATGTTCCAGTCACTGTCTTTATCTGTGATCATCACCCTAGCTTTTAACTACTTTCTTACTAGTCTGCTTTTATTTAAGCAACTATTTAGCTTAAACATACATATTTTTCTTCACCCAGCTGTTTCAGCTGTAGCTTACAAACCTCTAGAACTCCAGTGACAATGTCTAGGAGGCTACTCAGAACTACACTTAGAAAAACAAGCTCAGCAGCATCAGACTTGATCTCACTGCATTGGTTCTGCAGCAGCACTGAGGAAGTATTAAAATGCCTGCATAGCATAAAAAAATTAGGGATTGTCAGAAAGTATAAAACAATTATTCAAAGTTACTTTTTTATCTTCTAATAGATCAGGGAAATCAATTACATAGAAGTCTCAAAATATTTTTGAATGAGTGTTAAAGGCCCAGCATACATTAGTTGGAAACATACCATTCCATTTACATTATTAAATTACTCCCAAGTCTCACTGTCAGTTTAAGATCATCTAAACACAGACACAGCTGAAAAGGATTGTTCCACTCTTCCCCTAAGAACTGTCAGGTATTTTGTTCATACAATCTCAGGTGGGTATGAAGGGTTGACTGAGGACTCTTGACATTAATTTGCAGTTGAATCAGTGAGCTTAAACTGTGAAGAAACAGTATGTCAAACTCCCTTACAACTTTGTTATTCCTGAGGTTTGTGTGTGCTTTTAATTACATTTTTACTTTTATGTTTGCCATCCCAAAAAAACCACTTAAAAGTAAAAAGAAAAGCCTGAGGAACAAGATGTAGCTAAATGTTTTGTTTACAACGGACTGAAAAAAATGTTCAGTAGGAGAAAAGTTAGATAAAGACAGTTAATACAGCTGATCAGTACCCTGTTCTTTAGGAAGTTCATTTTTGTAATTAGAAGATATTGGAGAAAAGTAACCACTGTCATTTCCGTATTCCTCACGTTACACCTATTGTTGTCTCAAAGGCATAACTAAACTAAATTATTCTTAAACATCAGAAGACTTCCTAATCTTTTTAAAATAAATTTTCAAGACAAGAGTAAAAATGTTAGAAATACATGTAACTTTGATACTTCTAATCACTGAACCATTTAGCAGAGTAACTAGTGAAACAAGAACAACTTTATTTCATAGGACAAACTCTGCAGATACAGTGGGGACACTAAGATTTGATACACTGCATGAGCTTTAATAATGAAACTAATTTAATTATGAGACTATTAAAAACTGAAAAATTACAACAAGAAGTAAATTCTTGTTAATACAAGATGTAAGTACATAAGTAGGCTGGACAAGGAAAAACTCTTTTGTAGGTTCAGTTACTTTTTATTTTAGGAGAAGAAAAACTTCAGAAAGGTAAGACATGGCCTGTAATAGGTAGATTCTCTTAATTAATCTTGAATATATTTACTTTTGATCACACAGAAGGAAAAAGCTCTACAGAAAATGTGATGTATCAGAACTGGTACTCTAGATTCTAAAATTCATTTACATTTTATAAGCCAATATATCTATTTGATGCAAAGTGGCAAGAGAAAAAGATTAATTTCATTAGCTGAAAGTCATTCTCAGTTGATGTAAATAGTCTGCCATTTGCCAGGTAATTTCTCCATTTCAGGTCAGCACAACAAAATACCACTTTTTTCCACTGCAAATACTGTTTAACTGTTGAAACGTCTCAATTAAAAAGAAACTGACTAAGGGATATTGAGGTCCAGGAGAAGACATCTCCTAAAATATAGTTAGCACAGGAACTTCTATCTCATCTTTTCCCTTTAAAGCGAAATTGCATTACTCCCATGTCGGATTTTAACATCCCAGTGCAGGTCAGGATAAAATGCATTCACTAGATAACTGTGTTCAGAAAAAGGTGTGAGTTTAAAGAGCAGGTAAGTTGTTTATCCTTACATGCAGTCATAACCCAGGCAGCAAGGCTTAATGTGCTTAACAGTGTGCTTCACTTATAATCATGCTTAAGGACATGCACAGTATCTATTTCTAACTATGTATGTAATTACAAATGGTCTTAACTACAAAATTCAGCAAGAAAAAAAAAATCCTCGATTATATTCCAATTTCTTTTTACACACTGCATGTCACTTCAACGCTCATTAAAGATGTACCAGCAAAATGAACTGGAATGCCTGAAAATGAAAAGGAATGCCTGAAAATAAGCTCTGCCCAAGTTCCACGGCGAATCACTGAAATATCACTTTTAGAGATTTTAATTAATCAAACTTAAAACCCCTACGTTCAGAGTGTGCCTATGAATAACTTCCCAAAAAGCAAAATAAAAGGTATGAATAAAAGAGCACTGGCGGCTCAGTTTGCCTCTAACCTGCTAATCTGCTAACCCAGCACAATCGCACTCCAGCAACCTGCTTCTACGGAACAGGAAAACAAACTTACTTGTTCCTACAAACCCAGCTTGGTGCTCGGTCGGACCAACCGCCGCCAGCAGCACCGACACCGGCCGCCAGCCAGGGAACCCCACCGCCGCCAGCAGCTCCTGCAGGAGAGGGCACTCGGAGGTCTCACAGCGACGGCTTTTGCCACCCGAGAGCGCAGCCACAGGGAGGCGACGGGCCGAGCCCCGCCAGCACTGCCGGCGCCCGCAGGGTGCGCTCCGCCCAGCTCCCCGCACCCGCCTGGGGCACGGCCCCGCACGGGCGCCGGCTCACTCTGCCCCGTCCCGAGCGGCCGCCCCCGCCGCTGCCGCGCTCGCAGGGGGCTCGGCAGACCCGCCCGCCCCACGGCCGCCAGGGAAAGGGGCCAGTCCAAGGCCTCGGCCCACAGGGGTGCCTCGGCCGCCGCGAGCGACGCCGCTCCGAGAGGCGGCCGGGGACAGCGACCTACCGGGGAGCCGAGTAGAGCGGGGCACAAGCTCAGCGTTCGGCCCTTCACCTCCGGGCACTGCTTTCCGACCCGCCCCGCCCCTGGCGCGGGGCTCCGAAGCGGGGCCGGCCGGGGCGGTGCTCCGAGGCGGAGGGGAAGAGGCGGCTGCCCCAAGTGCCCGCCCCTTCCCACCGCGGCACAGGCGCCCGGGCGGGCGGGACGCGCCGCGCGCCCCTTGCGTGAGTGATTGACAGGCGGCGCCAGCCACTCGGGGGGCGGGAAGCGAACGCCAGGTTGGGAGAGGGGGCGGGGCTTGCTGGTGGGCAGAGCCGGCAGCCAATGAGAGAGAGGCGGGGCGGGGCCGCGCGCGAGCGGGGCGGGGCCGCGGCGGCAGCGCCCGAAAGGCTCCGGTGGGAGGCGGCCGAGCCGCGGCTCTGCTGCTCCGCTCGGAACTGCGAGATCCCGCTCAGAGGAGGCAGCGGCGCGCCTGCCCCGGCCGAGCCGCGCGCTTCCCTCGCCTCAAGCCTTTCCTTAGTAGGGACAAAGGTACCTGCTTAATATGTGAGGGGCTGTCTTCCAGGGATTGCCCTGTGCCTAGCGGCGGCTGAGTCAGTGTCAGACTGCAGCCGCGGGGCGCCTGGAACCTCAGCTCTTTTCCGTCCTCTGCTGGGTAACAGTCCCCAGGTGCCAGCACCCTTCGTCGCCGGGCGGATCGCGCCTGGCCTTTTCCCAGAAATGCTGTGCCCGTCTTGTGCGCCCCGCGCTTGGCGGCCGCCACACGGCTTGTTTGGCACTGTCGCTGCACGTGGGTGAGGTTACCCTGCTCGTCACACTCGGGTATCCTGCATTCCCCGTCCTGTGTATCCATGCAGGAAACGGGGAAACCAGAACCCCGCTCTCGCTTGATGTCTGCAAGAGCTGCCACGTAATTATTTAAAAAAAAATATAAATGCTATATAACAGACTTTGTGCCAACACTCGTGCAAAAGAAAAGATCTTTAGGCCCTTTTGTAGTTCTTCAGTCAGGAGAGTAGCATTTTAAAAACCTTGAAATTTGAGTAGCATTTAGGCCACTGAGGGTCTAAGGCTTTAAGTGAAAGTATTACCTTTTTTATATTTGAAAGCATAAAAACAACTTTAAAAGTTTATTAACAACTTGGCTTTTTAGTCATAAATATGGAGGAGAGAGGATGCAAAGGGTACGTGTTGGAGGTCCTGACAGCTCTTGGACTACTGGTTGTTCAAATAATTTTTTAGGTGAAGTTGGCACATTCCAGAACATTCTAGAAGTCCTTGTAGAAAAAAGAATTAGAAGCAATATAGGTTCAAGAAACTTTCAGAAGTCATTTGCTCAAGCTTCATTTCCTTGTCTCAGTAGACATTGAATTACTTTTGCCAAAAATCCTCCATAGGCAATCTGTACTGTTAGTCCTATTAAGAAGGACCTTGGTGACATTTAAGTATGATCTTGCAATTTAGGCCCACTGATAATTGCCCTGTACTCATGCTAAGTATTTCACAGTGTGCTGGTATATAGGGCAGGCCTCAGGAACGTCACTGTCGCTCATTCTCAGAAACGTGTAACGCCGCGCTTACCCTGAGGAGCACAGATTCACCTTCAGAACTTCTCTCTGCCAGCAATTCACCTCGATTTCTCTAGCATCATATGTGACAGTACAGAAAGCTGGTGTTCTGCTCTGAAAGTTTCCCCTCTGTAAAAGATGCCTTTATCAAAGAGGAGTGAGCATATACTTAGTTCCAATTAGTATTGCAGGATCCTGACAGACACAAGCATTCCACTCTCACAAACAACTAAGCAGAGACAAAAACAAGTCTTGCGTTACTGTGATGCCAAGTTCATCAACTTTAATCAGAAACGGACACATATTCACAAGTACTAATATTGGTTTTCCCAACCTTTTCTAAATACGGTCTCATAAAGCTAACAAAAAGTGCAGATTTTTTTTTTTAATGTAAAAGCTGTAGGATATTTTTCCAGTTATGATTTGTTATTTAAAAAAAAAAATCATTGGCCGTTAGTTCAACTCAACAAATTACTTAATAACCTGTAATTCTAAGATTTGGGTGATGAACATGAGGCAGAAGAGAAAGATGTCTTCCACATCTCAGAATTTAAAGAAAAGTGCATCAGTTTTGGGTAGTTAGAATTACAATCGGGCTGCAGTGGTGAAGAAAGTGGATGATTGCTACATGTAATCTTAATCTTTAAGAGCAACACAGACAGGCCATGCCATACATTAAGTACATAAAACAGAAAAAGAGTTCTGTGGCTTCAACTTTACAGCGTTCTTGTCGTTTAATCCCAGCCAGCCGCCAAGCTCCACACAGCCACTCACTCACTCCCCTACCAGTAAGATAAGGGAGAGAACTGGAAGAGTAAAAGCCAGAAAAATTGTGGGTTGAGATAAAGACAGTTTAATAGGGAAAGCAAAAGCCACAAGCAAAGCAAAACAAGGAATTAATTTGCTGTTTCCCACGTGCAGGCAGGTGTTCAGCCATCTCCAGGAGAGCAGGGCCCCATCACACGTAGTGGTGACTGGGGAAGACAAACACCATCACTCCAAACATCTCCCCTTCTTACTTCTTCCGCCAGCTTTCTATGCTGAGCATGACGCCACGTGATAAGGAATATGCCTGTGGTCAGTTGCGGTCAGTTGTCCTAGCCGTGTCCCATCCCAGGTCCTTGTGCACCCACAGCCTATTTATGGTGAGAGGCAGGGAACCAAGCAGCCACGAGCAACAGACGGAGAAGGCTTTGGCTCCTTGTAAGCACTGCTCAGCATTAACTGAAATATACATGTGTTATCACACATGGTTCTTCTAGCACAAATGTGAAACAGCCCCATACTAGCTACTGTGAAGCAAATTCACTCTATCCCAGCCAAAACCACCACATGAACATCCCAAAAGCTGATATAACTTGCTATGTGTATATATGGATGCTGTTCTAAGTGAAGGAAAAAGTACTTCCAGTGTTTAATCCTAGACGGAGCATTATTGCCCTCATGGAATCCTTTGACAATTCCTGCACACACAGCAAAGTAACAGAAATTGCCAGGTACCACACATCTTAACTTTCCAAAACTTTTTATCTTCTTATAAAGTACTTTATTAAAAAGATGACATTATATTTTGTTCCCTGTAATATTTCAGCGTGCATTTTAATACTCGCCATTTGGCACTATTTCAACAGCTGTTTTCAGTAGCCTACACCATTTTATTTATGCTGTATTTCTCTAATGAACTTATTCCCCCTTGCCATGCTAAAGCATTTAATTACTTGATACTAATAAATTAAATTCTTGCACTAGAAACCCACAGGCATAACTATGCTTTTAAGGGCTTTTAGGTATTATAGTTCTGCTTTCCCTTCACATCTTAAAAGCTCTTCCAGCTTCTTAAGATCTCTGTTCATTTCACACATGTGGAAGAAATAAATGTGATTCCGCATTCCATCCTTTGTTTTAAACTTATATTGATTTCTAAATATTGGTCTTTTTCTCACTGGCATAGGATTTGAGCCAGTCAAGCTCATTTAGAATGATTGCTCTCCCTGTGGTATCTCAAATACAGTCCCTTCAAAATTTTTCCGTTCAGGATCCTGTAACTTAATCCATGTGCCTAGGAAGATCTCAACACCTAAATATAGAGCTAAACAGACAGTAATATAAGCTGCTGCAGTAAATTAATTTTTTTTTATGGATCATCCAAATTCTGTTTAATTACCCTTTTGTTTAAGTTCTTTTTTCTGGACTAAAAGTTACCAGCATGTGATAAAAAAATTACTGTGACACAGTACAGTACATAGTCACAAGCCAGCACTCACCAGCTTTTAGGCCTGTGTGGAGAGGCAAGGGAGGGAATCTGTTCCTGGCTGCTGCAAATGTGTGCCCACAAACAGAGAAAACAAACAACCCTGGGTACCTTTCATGTGTTCTAAAGTTCATGCAGTTTGGCAGCATGCTGATGTGAAATGGAAAGCCTTACCTGGCTGGACTGAGCAGTATGCATTGCAGACTGGAATTGTAGTCTACTTTTAGGTTCCAAAATTTTAGGACCACAAGGAGCATTTTATAGTCCTTTTATGAATGTAGAGAGCACAGCAAGGAACCTGGATTTGTTAATACCGTAAGAGAAACATGTGAGGCTCATGCAGTTCTTGGTGTAGTGCTGTCATTGCTAAGGATGGTGACATGATCAGTTAGAGAATTCCTGTAATGCATCAATCTCATACATCATACAACAATAAAAAAATGATAGAATGTCATTACCTTAAATAAAAAGCAGTAACTCACTTTGTTTACGTCATCTGACTCACGTACAAATGTTATACTACTTTCTCTTCACAATCCTGAAATTGTTGGTTGAGCTAACTGCTCAGCAGTTTGCTAGCCACCATTTTTCTTTGGAAGAACTCCCTATAACCAGGGAAGAGTAATCATACATAAGGGAGAGATGTGGAAAAATTTTGTGATCAGGTTGATCCCCTCCATACTAATGGGCAAAA